>VUQG01025876.1:0-19378 GCA_015106755.1 Etia nguti | reverse complement strand
TCCTGCACCTACCGCCCCACTCCCTCAGCTACCTACCTTCTCCTCTGCTCTTGCTTCTCCTCCTACATTTTCCCAGTCCTCCAGTGCTGCAGAGGCTAACAGGCAATTTAAGAGTGCTCCAAATCTAAGTCCCCTACAACCTGCTCACCCCACTCAGCTGGCCTCAAGCAGCACTCAACCCAGCAGGGTCCCCAGGCCTAGGTTCAGCACTTCCAACCTGGGTCTGCAGCCTTGCGTCTGGCGTCCCAGTTCCACCACGCACTGAAAAGGTGCTGCACTGGACAAAATGAATAAGAGCTCTATAGGAACACAGAGCAATATTTTTTTAAACAAGCATTTTTAGTGTTGTAATATTGTTTTTTAAAGCTGCAGTTAAAGGCTGGTGATAGAAATCACAAGATCAGCTTGGATTGGCCATGCTTGTAGAAAATTTGATCATTTAATCACTTTCATTTATTCGTCTCAAATATTTGGTTATATAGTAAATAAAAGAAACTATGTTCTGAACAGAAAAAGTAGAGTTGGAACGTGTGGAAGGTTTAAGAAATGGAAATCGACTACGGGCTAAAAAGGCTGAAAGAAAGATGCTGAAGTAAACTGCAATACGTTCTGTAAATTAAAACATTAAAAAAACTGAAGAATAGAGGATGTGGAACGATAAAACTGTTGTGACAGAAATGTCAGATGGGAAAAGATGAAAAGGAAACACAGGAAGCGTAGAATGAAGTGACATGATGAAAAGATGTCTGAAGTGTGTAAAAATTGCAGCTTTGACACTCTGTAAACAAACCTGTTGCTATCCTATTAGAAATCCTGCTTTACGGTCAGGAAGTAGCTGCTGTTACTCTCATTATGATAAATATATTCTATGAATTTGTTTTCAGTGAGTGTGTTTTTGTAGTTTCACTCTGCAGCAGTGTTCGTGTGTGTGTGTATGTGTGTGCGTGCTTTGTTTGCTGTAGTTTTCCAGGGAAATGCTTTTTACAGTAGATTTGATTTCTCATCAGTTGATGTGAAACAAGAGAGCGATAACACGTCTGTTTAGCTTTGATTCTTTCCCACAGAGACATGCGGCTGAATAAAAATAGACGTGACTCACCTCAGCTGTCATTCGGTTTCTCCCTGTGTCACTCGCGTCACCACCCACTCCCACACTGGTGCCCCTTATCTCCTCCACCCATTACTTTTTCCAATTTTTTCCTCTTCTCTGAGCATTTATTGATCCTTCCAGCAGCACAGCTGTTCTCTAAGGATTCACGCAGTGTTGACGCCAGGCATTAAAACATTAGTATTGGCTTTGAAAAAGTGGTTTCCATGGTAGTTTAAACTTCCACCACAGGGGGGCACAGTAAGATTTGTCATACAAACATGTTTCACCACAACAGTTTATGTCTCTTCCTAGATTTTACAGTTCATTGCTATTAAAACTTAACACTAATTCGGCTTGACTCCCTTACTCTTTAATATCCTGAAAGTATACAGAATATTTAATAAATCAACTGACAAAGATGAAGACAAATCATTTCAAATACACACATTCCTTTTCCCCACCTGCTATTTCTGCTCCAATGATTGATTGCTGTATTTGATAGTGTCCTTGTAGTTTTGATAGCATACTTTTCAAAGTGCTTTACTGAGAGTCACCTGATGGCCCTGGAGCTGTGAAACCCAGCCATGGCCATGGAAAAGTATCTAACCTTTAACCCTTGACTGGGATCAGTTGACAGACAGGGCTAACTTTAGCTTTAAACTTTAGTCCTCTTCAGGTCTGAAGGTAAGTTTAGATGCTGCGTGGAAGGGAAACACACACTTATACATAAAATGCTTCCAGTGTGCAGCCTATTATTTTTTTCTACTTACCAGGTAAGTGAATAATTTCATGTAATTTTTAAATTTGGATTTAAACCGCATAAAAGCTACAACTGCATCTATATAAGGACTTAAATGTCCTTTTACCAAATGAGTTCAATAATTCTCTCTCTTTTGGTTGCTATCCTCTTCCCCATTAATTCCTCTCTTACTCAGTGGCACACACACACACACACAGAGCCCATTTCACCTATTTTTGGAGCCGTTAATCTCCAGCTATTTGGCCCAGTGCTCGACTCTTAATTCTGATGGCTTTTTTTTACAATGTGATTGAGAGAGGAAGGGAAGTGCTACCTCATACATCCAGCCTCTTCTTGTTGCTCTGTCAAACAGACCGTTCCCTCGCACCATGTTTCTGGGTCAGCAGAGTCAAGCATTTAGGGTCAAGGGTCCAGGTTTAAAGAGCATTGTTGACTTTTTAAATTTGGATCACTAATTTTTAGGTTATTTAAAAATAAAGACTGTTCCTTTAATGTTTTTTTTTTGTTATCTGCCTGGATAAAGTATTGATAGAGGTACATTTGTCATAAAAAAAAAAGGTTAGTAGATGCTCAAAGTGTGAGTTTGATTCCCTGATGGATTTAAAGGCTAGTTACAAACATACCTTTGTGTTGAGGTCACTTGACCTATTCAGTTTTAGGATCTAGGGATTTGTCACCTCTGTGATCCAGTCCGACTGTATGCAAAGGTTACTGGATGAATTTTGCTGACTTGTCCTCTAGCATTGCTGTGAGATTTTAGGTTTTGCATAAGTCAAACATCTTGACAGCTATTCAATAGAATGTCATGAAGTTTAGGTAGCTACTTATTTTTCACTTCTTTGTACCTTTTTTAGTACTGAAAAGCAAAAAACACCACGCTAGGACAATGTTTAAACACATGCTTAAACATTGAGCTTTGTTAAGAGAAATCTTACAACTCTTTAATATTTTAATAAGTTCCTTATATATTTAACTCTTTTACATCTGTGTTCGGTCTCTGCTAGCTCCAGGGAAATATATGGAGACCTTTCACCAAGACCCCTGAAAACAGTGCTAGGAAAATAAGTACATTCAAATATAACTTTTTCCATCTGTAAAGCTGATGGAAAAATGAAAAATTTTCTGTATATTCATTAGCACAAGAGACCTTGATTGTGTACTGTTACAAATATGGATTATACCTGCTTTGAAAATTTTGTTTCACTTTCAGAAAATTCTGGCTTTTCCAGAGGATCAGTCGATCCCAGAGGGCTTTTCAACCATCATTTCTTACCTGCACAAAACTCAGTGACAGAACACTAAAATACAAAGCCTTTATAGTCTTGTCCCAGAGATGTACCTCTCTGGATAAAATAACGGCTTACTAGTTGAATCCAAAAAGCTGAGGAAGATGCAGGTGTAACTTCTGCTAACTTCTTCTAACGCTCGAAGCTGCTGATCACTCCCAAAGGTTTGCGGGGTGAAGGGCAAATGCCTGTCAGAGGAGGAGTAAAAGATATAAATAAGAGGATAAATGGCCCCAGGCAAAAAAAACTTCAACAAACCTGTTCTAATCTTTTGTGTTTGTTATCAAAAGCCCACAACCACCTGCAGTCTAAAGAGGCTGGAGGAATTCACTGAATTACTAATCATAGCAATGTTTGTATCATTGCCCTGGCAATGTTGTTGCCAGTTAAATAGATTGAGATTTTAAGATTTAGGATACTGCCTGAGACACAATTAGAAATTCCTCTGAGAATCACAAACTGGATCCGAATTGTTGTTTCAAATCAAACGGCCTGTCTCCAAGCTTGTTAACTCCTTCTGTCGACACTGGTATGTTTTTTTCTTTTTTTTTTTCTTTTTAAAGTCAAGACTTTAGTAGACTCCCTGATGCATTTTTCCAGCTCTGTTTCGACACTGTGTTCAGATAATAAAACAGCGTTGATCCCAAAAACCTATGTAAGCTTGCTTTTTTCAGCAGAGAAAAGTGTTAAAGAATCAACAAGGGGATCAATAAAGAGTCAGACTTATAAGCAGGACTGATCATGGCATTGGCATCAATACCAGCTTGACCTTTTAAATCTGGAACAAAAGTCTTGATGAGACTAACCCTTACACATAAACAGATACCTTGCTGTTAGTCAGCATTACAGTGCTGAACATTACCAGCAAAATGCTGTGATTTAAGTTGCTTTTCTTGGACGTTGCTGGAGACAGATGGGAACAATTATGGTAGAGCAGATAGTTATAGTTTTTTTTAAGTTGATAGACACCTAATACTAAAAAATACATTATTTGCACTTCATATTACCAACACCACACCCACCTCTCTCTAGACCCTCTACTCAATTCACCCCACCCCACACCACCTCACCCTGGTCTCCCACCCCTCCTGCAGCCTTCCAGACAGAGTCTCACTCTCTGCAGGGCGAACAGCAGGGCAGGCAGTGCAATATTAGCACTGGGATACAAATCTACCTGGGAATTTAGATTCCTCATCCTCCGGGACCTTTTGTCTTCCTGCGGATACCCTGGGTCTTGTAGGTAAGATACTGGAGAAGTGGAAATGTGCGATGGCGTCGATAAAACCCATTAAAACCTTTCTCACACATGCCTTGAATGTTTGTGGATTATCTGGTATTGATGACCACTGAGTTGTCAGATAGTTTGCGATCCTCTAAGTACAAGCAGACAGTTCCAGTTAAATTCGCTGACGGCCTGTGGTCAGCAGATTTTGGCTGCAGAAGGGACTCCCATCTGAGGCCTTATGAGCCCTCTGTGACTGGATGAATTAATGAGTATCAACAGCAGATGCTCAGCAGTGTACTGCAGACTGGGCTGTTTGCTATGGTAAAAGACAGCAACTGTTTAAGACAGCCTTTAAATTAATACTGTCAGGTGCATGAGTTTACAGTTGTGTTACTGTTTACACTTTTTTCACTTTCAGTCTTGAAAAATCAGTTAAACCATGTCAGATCATGAGAGCCAGCTGGTGGACAGCTTATTCCATCTCCTCTCCTAAACTTCTTACCTAACACTGTAGTCCCTGTGGAATCTGGCCTTCTCCGGTGGAGTTTTTAGTACGCGAGGATGTATGTGTGTATTTGGGAATGTGCTGACTGATGGCCTTCCTCCCCAGCTGTCCCTTCGAGATTTATCTGGAGCTAAAACAGGCTGCTCATTGGGGACAGGAGCGTGTCTTCACTTAGAGAGGCGGTAACAGGACCCAGGGCTTCACTCTCAGCTCCTGTAGTTGCATCAACGCAGCAGTTTGCCTCCATCTTGCATTTCCCAGAGAACATCCAAAAACACCTGTAATCTCCAGTTTTTAATCCACCAGCCACTGACTCACATTAATCACAAGAGGAGAGCTATTTGAGTGCAAATCTGTGTGTGAGTGTGCTTTTGTTGATGTGTCTGAGTGTGTGTGTGTGTTGAATTTATATGTATGTTTCATGCCGATGACAGTCCCACTCACCAGAGTGCTATAGAACATGGGCTCATAAAAATAGCTCACACAGGACTGAATCCCCGGCTAGGAAACGAGCTTCAATTACAGCAGATGAAAAGCAATTACATTAACTGTCTCCCTGTAGACAGGCCCTCCTGCTGTTTCTTTTAGTAGGACTCACCTCCAGCTTTGCTTAATTGCTTTCGACCTGAGCAACTGACAACGATATACTGCCAGCCTCGATCTGAGTGGTTAGTCAAGACAGGCATGAGCTTCCACCTTTGCTTAGTGTCCATAAGGGAATGCAGGAGATACACTTTATGTTTAAAGAGCACCTTATTTAATTAGGGAGCCCAGTGAGATTCGGCTGATATACAACTTAAGTTTGCATCTTCTTCTTAAACATTCTACACTTTTGCTGTTTTACATTTCGCTGCCAGCCACTATCTCGTGGCTAATTCAATTGTGATGTAGGCCAGACTTTGGACAACAATTCTTAATATTCATTTAAACCTCTCTTAAAGTATAAAATGAATGAAGTCATGACAATTTATTCATAGGATATAAATTCTAATACAGAACATAAAAGCAATTATGCCAATGTCAATAATAATTTTAGTTATTAATTCACCTTTTTGATGTTTTTGTGGTGGTCAAAGTCACAGTCAAATTTATTCATATAGCACATTTAAAACAACGACTGTTGACCAAGGTGCTGTACATTTAAGATAATCAAAAGAGATAAAAACATAGGAAGACATGATAAAATTTAAGAAAAAGAAGCACAAAATTAGAAGATTAGAGTAAGAAATAAGACAAATATAAGTAGTAAAAACTCATTCTGATTTAAAAGCCAAAGAATAAAAGTATAAAATGAGTGAAGTTGTATTTATTGCTCCTTAGTATATAGTGGTTTATTATAGAAATATTATAAGCATTTTGACCTCCTGGGTGGTTTAATAGGTTGTAAACTGTATATAAACTGCCTTTGCCTCTCAAAACAAGAATGGATTAAGTTAAAATATCAATAGGATGAGTCCTCATTTTTTTTAAATATTAATTATATATATATTATATTAACAAAAAAATATGTCTTGTGTTAAAGCTGACCCTTGTATCCACCCCTAATCTTTATCATCCACCTCTGCTACATACAAAAGCAGTACTTGTATGGATTGATGTTGAGCTCTCCTTTTAGCTCTATTTTTGGTCTCCACCAGCCCCTGAGTGAAATGTGGAAATATGTTAGAGAAGAAGCAAACAATAGGTTCATTACAAATTTTTAGGAGAAAGCAACAGTTTGCCTTGGCCAGACTGATTAAAGGAGTAATGAGACTCAACAAAATTGTAAAACTGCGGAATGATAGATAGGAACGAGAGGTTGGTGATCATTTGACCGGTTTTCTAATACATGCGAGAACCTACATGTTACACATATTTAAAATCTGATTAAAGAAATATATCATAACTTTAATATATTGTTGTTTCTGCTCATTTTTGAGGACATGACTTTGCAAGAAGTGGTTTGATAGGAAATTCTTAAGGATAGACTGTTTTTAAACAGTCGATGATGACTATTAGATCAAGGGGAAATATTTCCCTTCAGTATCTCTTTTAGACTGTGTCATGTACTTTTTTCTCTGTGTATAAAAAAAAGTGGTGGAAGGGTAGAACTGTGACTAATATTTCAAACATATTTTTTCTGTTCTGTATTTTAGCCATGTCCCTTACAACTCCTGCCCCTTCTAACAAGGGAAACAAGGCCAACAAAATCATCACTGACCTGTCCAACATCAGCCAGAATGGTAAACACACACACACACACACACATGCACGCACACATACAGTACAACGGCGAGATATTCAGATGCGGTGTATAAACATGAAACACTGCTAGTCATTCCAGCTCCTTAAACACTACTTTATTTCCCAAATGATGTGATTATCCCATCTAGTAAATGTCAAATCTTTAGTGCCTATCTGCTATCTGCCCACTCTACTCATATAAACTGAACTGTGTGGGTGTAAATCATTGCATTCGGTTGTATGATACCACAATTAAATAAGGACCCGCGCTCATGCACACTTGTTCCAAGCAGTAACACAATATCTAACATGCACACAGCAATTCCTGGAGGGATGTGGGTCATTATCAGATGGCAGAGTGGCCACAAATCTGTCACCATTATGGGCAACACAAAATATCAGAGGGTGACTCTGTTCTCAATATGTTTGTCTGAGGCTGTGCGTAAGCTGCAGCAGCTAAAAACTTTATAATGTGTGTGCTTTTCTTTGTTTAGTTACATTGGCTGCTTAAGTAGTGAGATTTTACTTTCTGCAGGACAGACACATTAAAAATAGAAAGTTTAATATGTTCATTATGCCAGATCCACCAGCCCATCTGTTCAAAGTCATGCTGTGCATCTTAAAATTATTCAAAGTCAGTAAACATTATTTATAATTTAGTGGTGATCCCAAAGTTTCCAAAAATTCCAGGAGTATCAAAATAAAGACAGGAAATCTCTTGTGTAGATTCACAGAAAGAGTATAGTTGCAATATTTATTTAGTTTAGTTCACCTTCTCGGCAGATAGGATGTTTGTCATAAATCACTTGATAGAGTAGTATACTAGTATACTGTTGATCATGTGTTCTTCATTTCAAAGCTACACTTTAACTCGCTGTGATGTTAAAATGCTGCACCTCTGCTCCAGGTTCACAATCCAAAGACATCCAGGATAACTGGTGACTCTAGACTGCTTTTACTTGTGGTCTAAATGATTGTCTGTATCTTTGTGTCAGCGTCGTGATTGACTGGCAGCTTGTCCATTGTGTACCTCGCCTCTAACCTAATGTCAGTTTGGATCGATTCCAATCTCCTACAAACCTCCAAAGGATAAGCGGGCATAGTTTGTTCTCACAGGGGGACAGCTGGCTGGCTCTGTGGTGACAAAGATAGTTACAGTTCATGGAGAGCTTGTTGACGAACCGTGTATCAAGAAGTTGAGTCAACTTTTATTTTGAAGGCAAATGGTATTTTGAAGGCAGTTTCACAACTGCTCAACGAGTAGCCAACATGTTTTTGTAGGCAAGTTGGTAACTTTTGTGCACGCTAAAATCTGCCAGTGACCAAAGCAATCACATGGAAGTTTACCAACCTGTTGGGAAATATTCCTTGGCAACTAGTGATCACCTGGGAGTCACTGACCAGTCCCTAGGCCTATATGAATGGGCCTTTAGCAACTGATTTCACAGGGACTGCCATCAACCTCCAGCAACGACACTCACCAAACTGGCTGAGGAATACAAATTTTACACTCTCCAAAAATGATGGACAACTCAATGTCATGTGGTTAACAATCATGTGTCTGCAAAACCTCATTCGTCAGCTGCATAGGGACTCAAGTATCAGCCAAAAGGCCCCTGGCCTCAAATCATGCATAACTTAAACCAACACAATTTACTCAAATAGTTATTAAATTGGGCCACATTAGCTCTAGAGAGAATAAAAATGTTAACATGGCAATTTATGGGGATTTATTATAAACAGTATAAAAGATGGATGTAGCCACTATGATCCCACATGTTAGCAATTTTGCCACGGCTGTGTTGTTTTTTGAAGCCAGACGCTATCATAAATTGGGTGGAGTGCTAAATTATTAGCTAATGCTAGCTAGCTTGGTTGGATATATATCAAACAGATATTTGCTAATTAATGCTAAGCAGTGGAAGAGTAAAGGCTTTTCTTAGTCTCCAATGAAACCTCATTGAAATGATGCAGGAGAATGTCCTGTTTTGCTGATGTTTGACGTGATCTCTGCCTTTGATGCTGCTGACCATCACATTACACTCAGTAGACTGAAATACTAGGTGGGTGTATCAGGGACTGCTTTGGAGCTCTTCTGTCTGACAGTCCTTTTCTGTGGCCGCTTCTAAGTACAGGTCCTCTTCGACTTTTTTTACCGATGGTTCATCACAGATTTCTGTTTTGGGGCCTTTATAATTTATGTTATATCTGCACTGTCTTCAGTTCATTTTGAGCACTTTTAAGGACACTTCTTATTATTGCTTTGCAGATGACATCAAGCTGTATGCCTCTTTTAAGCCCCAAGATGTTTCTAGGCTACCGATCTTACACAGGGGCTAAATTAAAAGTTGGATGGCCAATAATTTTCTCCAGCTTAATGAAGAGAGGAACCCTGGGGTAACTTTTGACATGAGTATATTTCTACTATGTTGCTCTCTGAATTGGAAATTGTTATTCATGCTTTTATTTTATTACATCTGGAGTATTGTAATTCATCATTCACCTCCCTGGAATGCCTGCAGATTTCTGACCCAGTCTTCTAAGTTACTCTCATGTCACACATTGCTAATGCTAATTCAGTTACACTGGATCCCCAGTTAACTTCAGAGTCCACTTTCAGATTCTGGTTTTGACTTTTAGAGCTCTGCATGGATCACATCCTCAGCAGGTGGCTGAGGACATGTGATCAGGGCCTGCTGGCAGTGCATCATATGTGGCTGAAAACTAAAGGTGACAGAGCTTTTGCAACCGTGACTCTGGAACTCTCTCCCTCTGAGCCCAAGATGTGTGGACTCGGTGGTCTCTTAAAAAGCAGCTAAAAGCTGATCTTTTTAGAATTGCTTTTGGGTAACTTTTTGTTTTACTGTTTTAGCATTTTTGTTGTGAAGCACTCTGTGATAAATATCTTTAAAGCTGCTATATCAATAACAATTTTACTTACTTACTTTATGCTCCTTTCATGTTGGCTTCATCTTTCAGAGCTGGAGGTTGCTGTAACCTAAATACGTGCAAACTAACAGCATTCCCAAAAGCCTCGCTGCAGGGTATCTGTGTTTAAAGCTATTTCAAAAATGTTAAAATTACATGTATCTGTTGCATAATACAGTATTACTTAAAAAAAGACACAGCCACAAAAAATTATTTGCTAAACTCTGGATATGAAATCTGCAATTTGCTCTGTCTGCACACATGCTTGTGTGTGTCATTTAACAATCTGTTGACTTCTTTCCCCATTTGTGTCCCTTGTTGTTTTCTCTATCAGTCCTTCTGCTGTCACATCTGCAGCCACATCTGTATCTTTCCACCAGTTTGTTTTCAGTCGGTCGCTTAGTCATTCAAGGGCTTATCCTGCTTATCCCTTATTTTGCTCTGGTTAATTCCACTGGATCTATCTATCATCCCCGCTGCTGTGTCATTCTGACTGTTTGTCTCATATCTCTGTCAGTCTCTATGTTGTCCATCTGTCCACCCCCTGCCTCGATCAGTCTGTCCAATTTTCTTCCAGTCAGCAACAGCCAGCTCCAGTTTCACATTCTTCTGAATTAACACTCTAATCAATATCCCCATGGGAGAGTTCGCTCTGCTCAGCAGCCTCAATTATTCTCTCTCTCCCTCTCCCTCACGCATGCACACACGCGCGCACACACACAGACACACACACACACACACACACACACACACACACACACACACACACA
This sequence comes from Etia nguti, assembly GCA_015106755.1. NCBI lineage: Eukaryota > Metazoa > Chordata > Actinopteri > Cichliformes > Cichlidae > Etia > Etia nguti. Next base: position 8,591 of record VUQG01025876.1, on the reverse strand, counting down.
CACACACACAAAATACAGGAACTGTACAAGGACTGTTAATTAAGAGGAAGTATAGCAAAATTTTCTCTGACAGCATGTTTCACAAAACAAAACTTCCAAAACCTCATGTTGACCCAGCTTGAACCTAAAGCTAGATGTTGGAGCAAAGAAATTCCCCTAAATGGAATAAATGAAATCAGACCATTTTAGGTGGATAATAAAAAATGATGAATTATTTTTAACACCTTCTATTTTGGAATTATTGTTAAAAGATGACTCACACTATCAACTCACGATGGTCAAGTTTGAAATGACAAAACAAATATTGGATGGAACTGTCATGCCATTTAGCGAAGGTATCTAAGAGGTGAGAATAAACTCTAGTAACTTTTATGCTAGCAGTCAAGTTTTTGCATCCGTGTGAATCATCTCACTATCTACTAGAATTATGGTACTTGCTGCCATACTGGTGCATGCTGGTAGCAAGCACATTTACTGAGATTTGACAACAACTGGGGTGGAATGAACTGTCATTAAGAATGCCATGTATGGTCATGTTCCCTCAGAATGAATAATAAGAACTTCTGTAAACCTTCAACTTTATGTAGTTCACTGATTTTCCCACCAATTGAGTGTTTTCATTTACAGATTACCACATTCTAACTGACGTAAATAATAAAAATATATATATATTTTCAAACATTAAAACCACTCCAATCACCTCCACATACACTAAATGTATATTGCCAAAAGTATTCACTCACCTGCCTTCACACACATATGAACTTGAGTGACATCCCATTTTTAATCCATAGGGTTCAACATGATGTCAGCCAGATTCAGCTCTTCTGAGAAGGCTTTCCAGAAGGTTTAATTTATTTGTGTTTATGAGAATTTTTGGCCAGTCTTCTAGAAGTGTGTTTGTGAGGTCAGACAATGAAGTTGAAGGAGAAGGCCTGGCTCCAACTCTCTAATTCATCCCAAAGGTGTTCAGTCAGGTTGAGGTAAGGACTCTGTGCAGGCCAGTCAACTTCTTTTACACCAAACTCTCTCATCCATGTCTTTATGGACCTTGCTTTGTGCACTAGGGCGCAGTCATGTTTGAAAAGAAAGGAACCATCCTCAAACTGTTCCCACAAAGTCAGGAACATGAAATTGTCCAAAATGTCTTGGTATGCTGAAGCATTAAGAGTTCCTTTCACTGGAACTAAGGGTCTAAGCCCAACTCCTGAAAAACAACCCCTTCATTTCATTAAAGATGTCTGTGCAATGTTCTTGAGTTAACCTGAAGACCACATGAAGTTTGGAGGTCTGTACTATGCACCTCAGCATCCACTGACCCTGCTCTATGACTTTAGTTGGTTTGGGGCATATCTCAGTGTGCTGTTAAAGTGTGCTGAGTGTGTCACTAAAAAATTAAGGAAATTGGTTAAGTGGAGGACAAAATATGGCAGGCCTAAAAAAACTTCATATATCTACTGCAGATAAACAGTAACTGAAAGCCATGCCCTAAAGAAATAGGAAAAGAAATCAAGAAAAAAAAGACAAAGGTAATGAGAGATATATCTGTCCCTTCTATTCCCTGAAGTCTCATCAGAAATTGTTTCAGTGGAAGTGTGGCAGTTAAAAAGCCATTCTTAAGGAGGGGAAACGAGAAGAAAAGGCTGATTTGCTGTGCCAAAACAAACAAAAACTGGACTCAAACTCAGTGGCAACAGGTTGTATAAAGTGAGTGGCAACAGCCACTGCTAAAACTTGGTGAAAGATTTTTCATGGTTTGGGAATCTTGTCAAAATTCATTTAATTATGAATGCAAAAAAGTAACATCAGATTATGAACCATCATTCAATATTATCTGGAATTCATCTGATTGCTATGACAGTGATCACTGTCACTGTCAAAACATCATTTATGCACAAAAGGCACTGAATAGAAAACACACAATGGAACATTATCTGTCATAGATTGAAGAGCTAGACCTCAACATTATTTAAGTAGTGTGGGATTACCTTGAGAGAGAATTTTTTTTTTTTAAAAAGGCAGCCAGCATCCAAAGAAGAGTTTTGAATGTCCTTCAAGAAGCCTGCAGAGTCATTTGTGAATATAACTAAAAGAAATAACAAGAAAGCTTGCCTAAGAGAGTTGAGGACATGTAAAGAATAAAGGTGGGCCATACCAAATATTGACTTTTAAGATCTTTAGAATTGTGCAGATAGTTTTTACTGTCAACACTATATTTCCATTTATGCTAAAAATGCACAGTACTGTACAAAGTTAAACTGTTATATTATCAATATAGTAGACATGTATATTAAATGCATAGATGCTGACATTGCACCTTTTCACTGTTAAAGCAATGTAGAAAGATTAAATATTTTGGAAAGAAGTCAGCACGACATGCAGGAAATCTATTTCCTGTCCAGAGTTATTCAGGCTCAAACATATACATACACTCGCTTAAATATTTTAATAAGTGGCGCTAAAAGTGCAACAGTGTCTTTCAAATTGACAAGGCCAATGCCTATTAACTTGCGAGTATTGATTATGATTAAATGCGACTTGTAGTTTCTGTTTGCCAGCATTAAAAATGGATTTGTTTGACAGGATTTATTCAGTTGACCAACACTTACAACATTGGGAAAGTACAAAGAACTGAATGAAAATTGGAAAAGGATAATTGTAGATTTACATAAGTTGGGAAGGTCTCTTGGAGCCAACAACTGCAGATCTCTTGATCATCAGTCCAAACAGTAGTGCATAAGTACAAGTTATTGTGATGTGTCATCACTTTGTCAAGGTCTGGAAGAATACAAGAGGAAATTAGGATGTTCAGAAACAACCCAGGAACCATCAAGGCTTAAAGCTAACTTGAACTAGAAACTGCTGTAAAACCACTGGTGGTAGCCTCATGCTCTGGGGTTGTTTTGCTGTCAGTGGTACTATAAGTGGCACTGGTAAAAACAAACTAGGTGAAGTAATAAAGGAGAAAGACTACCTCCAGATTCTTCACCTCAAATCAAAAGCTAGATGGTTAAAACTTGGACACAAAAGCACCTGGTTAAGGTGCAACTTGGTAACATTTAACCAAATATTAGTGGGGGTGTATGCATATATTTGAGCCTGTGTGGATTAGAGAAAATCCAAATAAAATTCTAAAATCCCGTACACCCAATTCTGGATTTTTAAAGTAATTAAAGATATATGGTGTCCAAAGCATTCCACCCTGAAAAAATAACAGTTCAAAGAAATTATTAAAAGCCCCAAATTACCATGAAATTCATACCCATGTATCAGTCATGAATGCACTAAAACTTCTGACCACAACTGTAAAGACTGTAAACTGTACAAGCGTCAACAGGTTATTACAAAAGATTCAGATAATAAGAATTAAAAAGCTGAACTGGGAAAACAAGGACTGAATCGTTTCCTTGCTGTTGGCTCATTGTTCATTGTTTGCTTTCTGTAAGCTGATGGGATGCAGTTTCACAATGTAACTTGGCTCCATTGAGACTCAAATGTAAACATCCCCTGGAGAGTCTGGAAAATGTCAGGAAGTTTAACAAATTAAGAATTGTACAAGCACTCACACATAAACATTGAATACTTTGATCTGGGATATCTGTTGGGGGATGGTCCCGAAGTACAATTTCACATGTGTTATTGCATCCCTCTGACTTTAAAGTCATGCCAGGGCAAGCCTACTGGCTTGTCATAACCTCCTTCTGTTTGACAAATTTTAATTGGTATCTGCAAAGCCTCACACATATATTTGGCTGAATATTAATAGGTTTTTGCAAGTTTTATGTTTTCAGAGGAAAACTGGTATGATCTATGAGGTTTTTTTATGTGTATATGTAACATAAATAATAGAAAAAAAGGAAATACAAATACAAGGTCTTTGGTTTGGCACAGATATCCATATTCCAGATAACTTGTTAGTACCATTTACTGGCACTAAGCTACAAAAAGGCTTCAAAAGAAAAAAAAAACTTTTCTCATGGAAATCAATTCTCTTGAGATCTACTTAGCTTAGGACAGATTCCAGATATTTTCTTGCCAAAAGCTTGCTGCTGCAGCATGGGCAATAACACAGTAATAATTGGGATTCTGTGCTATCATTATCTTTTTTTTTTTTTATTTAGTTGTAGTTACTGAGAAAAAAAAAAGAGTTCCTTGGAAAGAGGGAGCAAAGAGAGAAAAGGGGTTTGCAGAGCAGACTTGCATCACAATCTTTCAGAGGAGAGGGCTGAGCTTGATAGTATACTCACTAATCATATCCTTCAGATATATATCGTATCTCTGAGATAGTTGAGTTTACAGTTGCAAAAGAAAGGTCTACCATCATTGTGGCACTCCTGGTTTTCCTGACTATCCATGGAGTTAAGTATAGCTGAACAACTGATGAAAATACAAAACAGTTATCGCTCAGAAATGTGCCAGCATTTTTGTCACATGCAGAATTTTAACCTGCATTTTGCAAATAGATGCTTGCCTTACCTTGTTTGTGTCCAGACACTAAAATCATTCTCTAACTTATCTAAAAGCCTATTAATCCTAGATGCCAATGCCTCTTTAAGGAGAAACGGCCAATTTGGCCGTTTCATAGGCACAGTGGAGATTTACCCTGCAAACTCCTACTGCAAAGGCACTGAGATTATGTAAGTATTTCTATCGATTTGCCCTCATAAAACACTTGAACCATATGCATACGTCTGCTGTCTCGTATCTGTCTTTGATCCTGCAGTGCTACTGTCAAGAAGGAGGGGCAAAAGATTTGTCTGGACCCCAATGCTCCATGGGTCAAACAAGTGCTTAAAAGTAAAAAGATTAAGTGAGTGTAACTTTACTGTACTTTAGTGAATGTTAGTAGATATCAGTGAATATAAAACCTTATTTAAACAAGAAGCATATTATTTTTTTCAGAATCCAGATAAGCAGGGAGAGCAACATGTCTGCACTGACTGAGAAACATGTTTTAACACAACCCTACCTTAATTTTTTGCATTAGGGTGAACTGAAAATCTTGTGTGGCTATTGTGTTTGCATGCTTAGTCATTGATCAGGAAAAGATTAGAGTTCTTACAAAAGGAATTAAAAGCACCCACTTCCCCTTAATATATACAATTCCTGGAAGATATTTACCATAGCAGGAAGACAGTTAACCATTAATGATTAACTTGCTAGGAGCGTCACTTCCAGTTTTCGCTTTTCATAACAGGAAGTGGCACCTACATTTTTGTTGGTTCTAATAAAAGAATAAAAAAAACGTTAATAATAAAATGTGTTGTAGTTACATGGTAAAAAATAAAATTGTTCATTTTATTACATTCAAGTTAATAAAAAAAAAAACTGGATTAATTTTTTGTTCTTTTTTTCTGTGAGCAAAGTGAAATAGTGTTCCCCTTAAAACATGAACATTTTCTTCTCTGTACGCAGACACCTTGAAGAATATACCTTCCCAGATTTGGCTAAGATGGACAGAGGATAGACACATGGAAAATAGAAGCACAGACTGCAGTTATAGAGCATAAGCTGGGTTCTGTTTGAAGGTGTAGAAGCAGGATTGTTTATACCGGTTTTCACTTTATAGCACTTAACTGTGTTCTGTTACTATTGCTGTGAACTATCGGTGTTTGTATTTCCTTAAAAATATATCCTTATATACATTACATGTTCACCTAATACATTGTGGGGGAAAACCTTATTAACTAACCGTAAGGGTTAGGGTTAGTGAGCAATGAGGACAGAGCAACATAGCAAGTCATGAAATGGGTTAAAAAATTAGTAGAAGAGTTGTCATTTAATGGGTTTTTTTTGTTTATTTGTAAGTTTTTTTTAAAGCAATAAAGGGATGAATAGATTTTTTTTTTTTTTTTTACATATATCATAGGATGTTTTTTAAGTAAGTCACATTACTACTGTCCCATTTCTCCATCTCTGAATATAACACGCTATACATCTAAAACTCATGATACAATATAACTCACCAAATTTTGCTTCTAAAAGCATATTAATAAAAAAAAAATAAAAAAATAAGAGGAAGTCTTGGCTGGGAAAGCATAATTTTACATTGAACCCTGTCTCTCCATAGTTTTTGTTTCATCCTTTTGCAAAGATATAAACACTGTGTGACTGTTCCATATGCTGTGCTACATACTATACGTTTTGTCAAGGCCATTTTTGCTGCCTTTGTCAGGAAATGTCAGGAAAACAAGAAGTGGAAAAATACATCTATCCATCCATTTTCTTAACCGGTTATCCAATGCAGAGTCGTGGTGGGGTTGGAATCCTGCCCCAAATGTCATGGGGTGAGAGGTTGACAGGTACACTCTATTCAGGTATATCATCCATTGCAGGGTAAAAAAGGAGAATTTCTTGGATTGTGTCATGTAGAGTATGGCAGACGGTGAGATTATATTTTCAGTGGAAGGAGATTGCCACCTCTTGGACAAAGATGCATACCATTAGGATTGTCTCATTTACTGAATACCTCTATAGTAGCTGAAATCCATTATGTTCTTTCAAAATTAAACAGTTTTTACTGTGCCCTTTTCAAGAAAAATCTTTAGCTGGTGTATAACCATAGTCATGAACAAAGGCTTATGAATAAAGGAAATACAGTCACCTCTTTTTGGGACTGCGATTTCAGAAGCAACAGCAGATCAATGATCTTAGCTTGCCTTTTAAGCCTATGAACGTTATGCTGACATACAGTATGTCACAATATCAACCACTTCCCAGTTACACATCTGCTTTTTATTCCCCCTTTGACTTGCCCTAACTCTCTACTCCCTTCAGATCCTCTCTGTATCTTTCTGTAACAAAATGTGACTGTTCTTTTCGCTAAGTTTTCAAATAACATATATACAATACAACATCAAGAATCAACTGTAATCAAAGTTAGGCATTGCATTAATAGAATAGTTTCAGAAAAAAAGTGATAGGAATTTGCACAATATTACAAGTCTGGCCGGCAAAGTAACGAAAGCCTCAATTGTAAACTGTTTAGATGAAGCGGTACTGTTGGTGAAATGGTCTGGAAAAAAAAAAAAAAAGCATTAGGTACAAATTGTGTCCCAGTTAATTTTGAAAAAGATTTTAAAGATTTCTTCCTAGAAGGGCTACAAAGCTGGCCAGAACCAAAACATATGTAAATTGCTTGCTGGTATTTGTGAAAAAGTGTTAGGTAAACATATTGATAATTTATCCCATGTTATTTTACAGTTGGCCATAATGCTTTAGTTTAGACCAGGGGTGCCCAGTCCCAGTCCTCCAGAGCTACTGTCCTGCAGCTTTTAGATGCATCCCTACTCCAACACAGCTGAATCAAATGGTTGAATTACCTCTTCAGCATGCAATCAAGTTCGGCAAAGGCCTGATAACGAGCCATTCATTTGATTGAGGTGTGTCGGGAAACGGATGCATCTAAAAGCTGGAGGACAGTAGCTCTCGAGGACCGGGATTGGGCACCCCCTGGTTTAGACATTGCTGGTGTAACTTTCCTCTACATCAGGGGTGGGCAACTCCAGGCCTCAAGGGCCGGGGTCCTGCAGGTTTTTAGATATCACCCTGGGTCAACACACCTGAATCAAATGATTAGTTCATTACCAGGCCTCTGGAGAACTACAAGACATGTTGAGGAGGTAATTTAGCCATTTAAATCAGCTGTGTTGGATCAAGGACACATCTAAAACCTGCAGGACACTGGCCCTCGAGGCCTGGAGTTGCCCACCCCTGCTCTACATACTATCCCGGGTTTGTTTGTTGTAGCATTATGTTACAGTTTACATCCATGCATATGCTTTTAAAGCAAATACTACTGAACCATCAGGTGATTTGAATGTTCTTCTGCTGACAGGTAAATTTCTGGTCCCTTTGTTCTGGTCTTATATCCAAAACAGGTGTGTGGGTCATGATGCCATTGACTGCATCACTGGGTACAACCAAATGAAGGGTTTTTCCTTTTGTATAGTACTGTTTATTTTCTTTAAAGTAACCTTTTGAGTTGTACTGTATGCAGTATTTTATTTTTCAAACTATTTAGTTGCATAAATGAGTTTGTCAATTGGATAAATAATCTTAATCCCGTTTCTTTGTTTAGATTGTATTGTTTGGTCTAACCTATTTCTTAATGGTAGGGACTAATGAGGTTCAGGTGTGTGTAAAATTCTGTATAAAACAAGTGAGAGTTTGACAACCAGGGTTGTTTTGAGATGGCAGAATGGAGATGCCAGGAAATAAAGAAATTTGACCAGTCTGCTGATGATGTCTACTTATCACTTTCCTTAGTACTTGCTCTACACTACCTCACAGTATTTGACAACTTTAGACTGATTAAGGATCTCTTTCTATTTCCGTTATGGTTTGTCTTGCCAGACTCAAACGCAGGACTCAGGAATGAAGGTTTAGTGCAACACCCAAGGAAGAGACTCTTCCTTGGGTGTTGCACTGACTCACCTTCAACCGGTTCTGTAAGGTTTCTTCTTCCGAGCTGAGGGAAATTGTGCAAGAAAACGCCCTTTCACCCCCGTGATGCTGTCTTCTCATATCATAAGGGATAATTTAGATACTAGTTTCAATCGAGTATCATGTTAAAGTGTGCTGAAGCCTCA
>VUQG01025869.1:5608-15777 GCA_015106755.1 Etia nguti | reverse complement strand
CCTGGATTTGCCCTGGTGAGTCCATCCCCTTCTCTGAGCTTCTCCCCTCAGACTGTGCCTTTTTTAGCTCACCGAGGCTTACTGGTAGAGGTGGTGGCTTGGCCTCGGTTTTTAAAAATAAACATAAAGTTCGGCAGGTACCCTCCCCTACCACAGCTTTGAAGCTCAGCTACTGGAGATGACTGACCCTTTGACAACTCTGTGTGTTGTGTTCTATCGACCGCCTAAATACAACAAGACTTTTATGTTTGAATTTGCTGACCTTTTAGGATCTGTTGTTTTTAAATATGGCTGTGTTCTTATTACTGGCGATTTTAATATACATGTCTGCTGTAAGGACGACCCTTAGCTAAAGACCTTCTTGCATTAACTGACTCTTTTAACCTTGTTCAGTGGGTAAATGAACCAACCCACGCTAAATGCCATACCCTTGACTTGGTCTTTTCATATGGCTTGGACATTCGTATCAAGGATATCAACAATGTTGGGATCTCTGACCACTCCCCAGTTATTTTTGATGTTGACTTATGTAATACTGAACTGCACCCTGAGGCTCTCCTTCGCCCTTTACGTATAGTTAATGCTGAAATTGTGGCAAATTTTTCTGCGTCTTTCCTTAATTCTGCATCCACTACTTTTGATTGTTTTATATCTCATATGGTTGATGACTTTGCTAACACCTTGTTATCCATATGCTCCTCTATCCTTGACACTGTTGCACCTATTAAAATGAAAAAATGAAGCTCCACAGTATCATGTTTTTTCTTTATATATAAAGAATCCTCCATTTTAAGATATACTCGTCTGTACAAGTGATCATGAGCGTGGAATGTTCTGATTGTATTCTGTGACCATGATGGGTAGATAGATAACTGTACAGCCAACCTCTGGCTGTACAGTTCATATTTTCATTTTGACATACTGTATTAACACACTGGGCCTAAAATCACACACAAAAACATAAAATCCAAGTAGAAAAAAAGTTATTTTAATGTGGAAACCAGAAACATGTTTAACGAATCATTTTGAATGAAATGCAAAGATAAATTGTAAATGCTGAAAACATATACAAATTTTGTAAGCAGCAAAGCTGCAGACAAAGGGGCACATGACAGGCTGACACAAGATGTGTCACTCACCAGTTTTGTCCATCCACCAAGCTGAGACATCAGCTCCACCATGCAGTCTTTGTGTGCCATGGGCTGCAGCTGCTTGACACTGCACATCTGAAAGGTGCAAGATGAATGCATTTGTTGCTGCAATGTTCAAAAAGTGCAACAACATGGCCCTGTACCAGCAGGCAGTCTTTCTGTCGGTGGAATAGTATTGTTTAAGATGGTCTGACAGGTCAACCCCAGCCATATTTTTATTGTAGGCCTTTATTGGTGCAGGACAGGGAATTGCTCTCACAGCTCAGTGTCCATTTCCATCCTTCACCTTCACTGTCTTCCCTGAAAGTGCAGGATGGATGGTTGCACACACAGACACCTCCCATGTGTCCATCCACTTCACGAAAACCAGTGGGCCCTCTCTGATCCATCTAACAGATCCCCTTTCACATTTTGTTGAGAGACTTTGCCCTCTCTCTGGAGCATCCTTTTCTGCTCTCACTAATGGGCATGCACCAAAACTATACTGGCGAGATTGAGGAACAGTTTGGGACTGGTATAAAAATTGTCCATGTAAATATGGTATAAGACTCATAACCACATCATATGACTTTCCATATTCACTTGCAGTTACAGTCTTGCCGGTGTATGTTGAATCTGATGGTGTAGCCAATGCTTAATTCAGCCAATATAAAAAATTTCATCCCCCATTTAGTTGATTTGTATTTCGTGTGTTGTGTCATGTTAGTTTTTGCTTAAGTTGCATCCACTGCGAACTCCCTCCTCGGGTGGTCATAAGCCTAGCATGCACTGAGGATTATAAAGAGCTTGTCATGGCCTGGTGTTCCCTTCTTTTTGTCATTTTTTTCACATGATCAGGATCACTGAGGTGAATGTTCCAAAATATGGATCTGAACCTGTTTTTTGTTATCACTTTGGATAGAAGGGGCAGAGACATGATGTGTTTCTGTCTCCGGTAGTCTTGGGGACTTGGCACAAGTGACATGTCATGTAAATCAGGAGATCAAAAACTGGTAGAGATCTTCTGTCTCTACATCAGTCCATTTGTATTTTTTGCCAAATCCTTGTTTTGTGGCAGCATTTTTGTTTGTGTTAGCACAGATAGTCCTGACTGTTTCAGTGGCAAGAAACAATAAAAGCAACTCTTTTGGACTATGTGGGAAAAGTGTCTCTACCAGGACTCCTGGTGTCGTTTGTGGCTGGAACCTGTTTAGTTCTGGGGCATTGTCAGCATCTTCCTCTGTCTTCCAGGGCTTTGAGCTGAGGCGTGGCTCTGCTGCCTAAGTCAGTGGAGATCGTAGTGACAGTCTGTGTGGATGTCAGATGCTTCTCTTCCTCTCCTCCTCCACTTAATCCTCAGACTCATCACTCTGCACCTCAGAGTCTGGCTTTGCATCTTCTTCCAGCTCACAGAAGAACTTCACTGCCTGATCCACATTGATTAGCTGCCTTATTGTTTTGACACTCAAATTTCAGAACTCTCTTGAATTTCAAAACTCCCTATCAATATCTCTGTTGATTGCTTCCAGCTGTAACTCCGACAATTTTTCCTTCATCCTCAGCAGCCAAATGTCATGAGTTTCCCTATATATATACATATATATATTTTTGATTGGTTGATGTGGTGAATTATTCCACCAATAGGAAATAGCTTATCCTTACAAAATCCAGTTTTTACCATGGCTTTCTGCGCTAAACATGATGACAGTATTCAGGAAAATGTATGTCAAAGATTACTTATTACAACTCTGGTTTTCCTTGGCCTATCAACAAAATTTAAAAACTGGTATGTAGTTTGAAGTCTGCCCTTTCAACACAAATTGAGAAGGAGACTTGGTGAGGCCCCATCTTGTTGATATGTCATCTTAAACTGTCAAGTCTGTTGACTCCAGAGGGTTAAGTAAAGTGGCATCAAACCACTGATATCTTCATCAAATTAAAAAATAAAAACAGTCTAAAATCACACCAAGGGTGTGAGGGTGGAAGCCAGATGAGAGACTGTCCTGGGCCCTGAGTTCAGCACAAAACTCTTTCCACATACGGGAAGTGAACTCAGGCCCACAGTCATGTACAGTGTCCTCAGGGATGCTGTGGAACCAAAACTCATGGTCAGTGAGAATTTAAGCTGCTCAAGAGTGGAGTTGGGAAGAGCAATGAAATGAGTCGCTTTGCAAAAGTGATCAATTATTGTCAGGATTACTGTATTACCTCAGGAGGCAGGCAGTCTGGTACAAAATCCAGTGCAATGTGCAACCATCAACAACCAGGTGTAGGTAGGTGTCTTAACAAGCTGGGTGGATATGCATTGGAGGTATGCACAGACAGAGCAAGCAGAGATATATTCCTGGACATTGCTGAACATCCTTGGCCAGCGATGGCAACCAAAACAAACATTCCTAACATTCCAGAATCCTGGTCTGTATGTAATGGTTAGGTTAAATCATGTAAAGAAAGGAGCCCGTCTGGCCTGATGAGTGATGGTCTGAAGGGGTAATGGATCATACAGATGAAATAGCTGACTCTAAACAGTTTTGATGGCACCAAAAACTCAACCAGAAATACAATTTTTGCTCCAGTCAGTGTTTGGGTTATGAGTGTTTAACCACAGATGTCAAAGAACCATCGGAGTGTTGAGCGCAAAGAGATATTTTCTCAACATGATGTTGACTGTGAGTCTTTACAGAGAGCTTGGCTTAAACCATGAACCTTCGTAGTAAAGTCTCATCATTTAATTTGCCCACCAGTATTTCCACTGTTACATGCCTACAGAATGGAGCGGGACTCAATAAAATGCCAATTTTTACCACAGTAAAAGCACTCAACAGAAGCCAAACCTCTTCTTTTTACAGATGGAGACACATGTTGGTGACACATATAGGCACATGTAGGCTCAACTGAGCAGCATGGGCCTGAGCCGCCTGACCCTATTTCAAAGCTCGCCCCCGTAACAGTTCTACCAGAAAGTGATCTTAGCACAGTCTGTGGATTAAGTTCTACTTGAAATGCAAGAAAAACTACCGCAAATTGAGTTAGAAAACCACGACTCTTTATTAACTTCCCAGAGAAAATTTCGGGGATGTGCAACGGCTTCTCCAGGGGCTTGGGAGGAAGTAGCGGACAAGGGACACAGGCTGCTGTGGATCTTAGAAAAAGAGGAGGTGGTTGGTTAGCATCAGTGTTTGATCCTGCATCCTGATCCTTTCAACATACGTTTTAGCTCTGCAAGTTGTTGAACCACTGACCCCTGTTCTCCAGGACATATGTCTTATATATGCCTCATATTTACTAATTTCTGTTAAGCCAGACTTCCTGCAGCACCACAAATACTGTGTGCCTGATGATGTGATGGCTAACGCAGTGTGTGCCACTGTTACTCCTTAAGTATTTGCACACACAAGGACAAAGGTAAGTTTTCTTCACAGGAAAACATGGAATAAGCCAACTAGCACCAGAGTTACTGGGTTACACTGTAGTAGTTTAACTATCCAGCGAAGACTGAAGCTCAGCTACTCCTTTAGGTAGTGACTCCAACAAGGTTATCAGGGACAGGTGTGTGATCACCTGTAGGTGTGTGGAGACCAAAAAGCAGGAACTCGGGATCAATCCAGCAACTGCACAGCAACTGCACAGCAACCAGCACACTAAGAACACACACACACACACACACACACACAAACTCAGATAGCGAAGAGCTCAAGAGGGAGAGAAAGACACAAAAGGACCATGACAATTTTCCCATTGGCACATTAAATGAATATTACTTTGAGACTGACAATAAAAGTAATAATTTAATAATATTTTCATGTAAAATCTCCACTAGTAAATGGGCTTGTTCTTACATAGCGCTTTTCAACTCTACCTGAGCACTCAAACTGCTTTATACAGCATGCCAATTTTGCACCTAATAACATAACATAACATTTATTCTATGCTTAAGTGCTTTCTATCTAGCATTCACTCTCTGATGGATGAATAGGAGAGCACCTATCTTGCCCAAGGACATTTGGCACACAGAATGGAGCAGCCAGGAACTGAACCACCAAATTTCAAATTGGTAGATGTCGTTCTCCGACTCCTGAGCTACAACCACACATCAAGAATCTACAGATTAGAATATATATGATAGAAAATATATAAATGTATATCTGTTCTTCTAACTTTGGTCCCTTAGGTCCTCCTCCTTTATCCTTAAATAATTTTCATTGTCAAGCTCCATCCAGTGGTTACATAATTTACTCACATTAATATAGTGCCTTTCTAATTTTACTGACCACTCCAAGCAGTTTAAAGTACAGGTCGTGTTTTAACAATACATTCATACAAAGTTTTATTTTATTATTCTGTATAATTTAAGGCCTTTATCTCATATCTATGGCCAATTTAGAATCCCCAATTAACCTATCATTAATATCTTTGGACTTTAATAGGAAGCCAGTGTGGAAGAAAAAACCCAAGCACCCACCCAGAGAACATGCAAACTCCAAACAGAAATGCCACAGCCTGAGTTCAAAATCAGTAACCTTCTGGCTACGAGGTGACAGTGCTAACCACCAAATTACTGTGCTGCCTGGCAGTCTTCTCTAAATAATAATAATATTAATATGAGGCTGATGACCTGCTGTTGTAATCGTTAAAGGAGACATCTGAAAGAAGAAGAAGAGGTAAAGTTCATAAATAAATAAGTAAATAAATAATAATTTGGTTAAAAAATATTTTTGTCCTATCTACTTTTATGTTCTGATGTAGAACTGAAACTAAGTTAAAATGGGTAACTGTGACTAATTCTACTTGCCAGACAGTCAAGACTTTCATGTTTTGCATATAACTGAATATAACAAGCCAGTTAAAACGAGCTGAGAGCATGTGAACAGTTCTCCAAATTTAAAGAAGCAGAAGCCAACAGTTTCTCCTTGTAACATACAACATAAACACACACTCAAGTGCACACATGCACACGCACACAGTCTCTGCTTGTTCTCCTCTTGAGACATTTAATGGAGGGTTTTAGAGCGCAAGTGTGTTGTCATTTTCCCCTCTCTAGTCTCACATCATCACTCAAACCCTCTTTTGCCAGATAGCATTTACGGTCAGTGCTTAAATGATGTAGTCCCTGCACAGAGCATAGTGAAGCAACTCCATCTTTGGTTTTGGACTATTCCACAAATGAGGAATGCGACCAATCAGGTCAGTTGGTCATGCTGAGGTAGTGAAAGTTCAGAAATCAATGTATGTAATGTTGTTTCCCTATTCATTAAATTTTGGAGGCAGTAAAACTTAAAAAAGTGGGGCATTAAGACAATATTTTCTTTTTTTTAAAAATTTCATGCAGACCTTCAGTCTTTTGAAAGCTGAGACAGATACAGGCAGGGCTGCCACAAAGGGAGCCACTAGCCACCCCCCAAAATTTGCTGGCCCCCCGAGTCGTCCCCCCTGGCTGGCAAGACTCTCCTATGTTGGTAATAATAAGAATAAAGGTGAGCACAAGAGAGAAAGACACCCTACAATGAGTTGAAACATTAACTTTTTTTTTTTTAATTCCTGCTTAAAACAGTATTATGGATTTTAAAATCTTCTTTAGTTTTCATATGTACCTATTTTTAGTGACATCAACTTTAATAAAAAATTAACTAGGCATATAATTCTTTTTGTTCTCTCTTTTTTGCCATATAATTCATGTAACCTATATTTGACAACAGCATAATAAAACTGGAAGTTCTGTTTTTGGCGAGCCACCCCAATATTTTTAGTGGCCCTCATATGGCCACCCCTATGAAAAAATTCTAGAGGCGCCCCTGGATATGGCAAATCAAAATGGCAACGTTAGTCATTATGAGTCTAATCCAGACTCCAAGAATAACTGAATATGTAAATGTCTGGTTGATGGTATTTTGACTGTAATGTAATGACATGTCTTTTGTTGGGTTTGATTTTTATTTGGGATTAGTAGAATCTATAGTTTTTCACTGATTGGTAATTAATGCTCAGTTGCTTGCACTACTTAGAAACCTATATCAATATCAGTGTAAAAGAATGTGTGGGGGCAGCTGTAGACACCTTAACTGGCGCTTGATATCGTCACGGCCACCTCTTAGCTCAGTTTCTGCAAAACAAGCAACTTTTCCCCACCAGTTCTAACCAATCAGATCGATGCACATTATCATATAAAACTTTGTGTACTGCTAACATAGGCACTCTCTTTTGGGAAGTTGGCTACTGCTAACTGCTTGCAGAGTGCAGTTTTCTGAACAGAAGAGATCCATGTACAGGCTCATTTTTAATCATCCAATGCTTTAATAAATATACCAAAAGAAGAAGTGTTTCGACTGGTGATTCCTAGAGATGGACAAACGATCACCCCAACACTTTGAAAGAAGCTGGTTGATTTAAGTTTAAGGTTCCAGTGAAGGCCTGTAGTCTCATGCACCATGATCCATAAAGAGCTTCTGAAACCTGTGTTAAAAAAAAAAACAGCACATAAAATCACTGAGAGGTATTCTGTGTAAATATTTAAAATCCCATTTGTTAATGATATGATACATTTATTTTCATCAGTATTTTTATTACTAGTTGTAGAGGATATCCTGAACTTTTTCTGTAGGTAAGCCTGTTTTTTCCAGTGTTAATGCTGTTTGCAGGTGTTACTGAAACTTCTTTGAAGTGCCTCTAATGATTTTAGCTCATATTCTGATGATAACAGAACAAGGATGGAAACTGATAAGAGTTAAGCGCCTCTGGTAAGCGATTCTCATTGGCTGTGCTTTGAGATATAATTATTAAAAAGAATGTACTATATTACTTAATTACTTGCCAGAGAAAGTAATTTGCTACACAACTCATTACATTACTTTCTCATTTCTCCTGAGTGACCTGAGTGTCTTATAAATACCAGTCAATAATATTAATCTATACAGTACAGTCCCACAGAACAACACAAATTTCTGCCCTAATGATGACACACATATGATCTTTCCTTTTGTGTTTAAGTATGAACACAAAGCTGACAGCACAAAGCAAAGATGAAAAACAGCACAAACAGACTTTAAAGTGACCGCCACAGTGATTCTACTTTAGAGACATACAAGGGTAGAAACGGAAGCTGCCCCCTGATTGCTCATCTGTTCGTTACCTCTAGAAGCTCAGGGTCTGGCTGCTGGGCTGGGGTTGGTAGTCCCTCAGCATTTGCATGCTGTCTTCGCAGAGGCTTGCAAAGAGCTGAAGCGAAATTGATAAGCAAGCAGACAAGCAATGCCAAGAAACTGAACTACTGGAAACAAGAAAAATCTAGAGGCGGGTGGCTGTGGCTCAGGTGGTAGAGCAGATCAGCTACTGATTGGAAGGTTGGTGGTTCGATTCCTGGCTCCCCCAGTCTGCATGCCAAATATCCTTGGGCAAAATACTAACCCCCAAATTGCCCTCCGAGTGTGAATGTTTATTAGTTGCACTTGACTTTAGAAGTGAATGGGTGAGTGAGGCATGTTGTATACACCGCTTTGAGTACTCTGGGAGAGTAGAAAAGCGCTATATAAGAATCAGTCCATTTACCAAGAACTGGTTCCAGTTCCCATCACAATAAAAGAATGTAATCAAGGTGTTTATCGGAGGAAAAGTTCAAGCCTAACAAATCTTTAGTTTGTAACCAGCTGTTAGCCAGTAGCTTTGCAGAAATGGAAGTGTTGTGTATCTGATCTGCTGAAAATAACTAAATGCAACAATACTGGGAATGAATAAGCATGTTTTTGCACATTTTCCTTATGTTAGAGTCCTGACTTCAGTTCAGAGGATGAAAATTACGATGAGGAGGATGAAAAAGAGGTGAAGGTGACAGAGGAGGGAGTAGTGGTGGTAATATTTTTATGTAGTCTGAATGAGTGTTGGTGCACAGCCATTTTCAGATCTATCCACAGATGTTCAATCAGGTTCAAGTCTGGGCCACTCAAGGATGTTTACAGACTAGTCTCAAAGCCACTCCTTTGTTATTTTGGCTGTGGGTTTAGGATAGTTGTCCTTTTGAAAGATAAACCTTTGCCCAAGTCTGAGGCCCAGAGTGCTGTGAAGCAGGTTATCGTCAATAAACCTGATCTGGACATTGCTGGATTATCTTCCTGTGACCCAGTTCCTGTAGCTGAAAAACATCCCACGCCATACTTCACTGTAGGGATGGTATTGGCCAGGTGATGAACAGTACCTGGTTTCCAAACATGACGCTTAGCATTCAGGACAAAGAGTTTAATCTTTGTTTCATCAGACCAGAGAATTTTTTTCTCAGGTGCCTTTCAGCTGGCTTCTATCTGGCCACTCTACCATACAGGCCAGACTGGTGGAGCTCTCTGGATGGAGCCCGATGTGCTCACTGGGACCTTCACTGTTCCAGAAATGTTTCTATACCTGTAAGGAAGAGGACTCCCTTACTAGTATTATTTGTATTATAACTTGTACAGCACTTTAGGAGCACCTTTGCACTTTATTAAAAGCACTTTAACTAGGACTTATTTAGCATTGCATTCTAAGCATAGATTTGCACATCAATAACATTTGCACACGAGCGATTTCATTATTTATTGAATATTTATTGAGTATTTTGATAATTGGTAGCCATTGGTTCCAGGTCCTGTGCAGCTGCTCCTCATCAAGAAATGTGGTGGTTGTCTGTGAGGAGGAAAGAATTGTTACTGGGAGCCAATAAGGTTTACTATTAAAGAGAACTTAGGCAAATGTGTACAAAGTCTAGAGGTAAAGGTTGGTGCAAAGAAGTGGCTGTTGAGATGTGATTACTCACCTGTCTTTTCTGTGTCCTCACTAGGGTTTTTGGCCAAATGTTTCCCTGGGAGTCTAGACACCATTTAAAGGTTTATACATACATTTAAAATGTATGTATATATTTATTTAAAAAATGTCAAATCACTCAAATCACTTTTTTATTGTCACATCACATGTGCAGGTACACTGGTACAGCACATGCGAGTGAAATTCTTGTGTGCAAGTTTCACAAGCAACAGAGGTGTGCAAAATACAAGGAACAGGAACAAAATATAAGAATGG
>VUQG01025868.1:0-12854 GCA_015106755.1 Etia nguti | reverse complement strand
GCTCTGCGTCCTGAGCGCCGCTTAACACGAGTAACGAGTGCTAAAAATGACGCTCATCTATCTGCGCTGTAACCTTGTGGCGTATTTAATGTAAATAAGCCTCGTTGTGCTGCCAATCCCCGCGCACACACGCAAAGCCGCTCCTCGGGGACTCGCGCCGATGTTTTAACGCTTTATTATTTGTGCCTGAACGCGCGAGAGAAGAGAATTATTAGAGAATATGACAGATCGATAACGCGACTGCAACGGATGGCTCTCCACGCAGGGCTCCGTGGAAGCGATCCCTGCCCGGAGTGAAAAAAGAAAAAAGAGTTTTCTTTGAGGAGGGGAGATTTCCAACAGGAGACCTCAACTTCGAGTTGGCACAACTTTTTTTACGCGATGCGTAAAGAAAAAAAGCACACATGACAGAAAGACGTCGCGCACTGGCTCGACTGCAACTACAGGCTGTCTGTGCGCGGTGCTTTGGATATATTATGCTTCTATAGGGGGGTGGAAGAGACTGAATAATGCAATTATAGATTCAGTGTCCCAGCCTTGACAAAAGACAGGGCTTCAATGGAGGCTTTGTTAAAGGATTATATAATGATTATGGGGTAATTATGGGAACGGTTTGGTAATAATAAAAAAGTATCAAGTGCTCTCTTGTACGGACAGCTTGTTTTCTACAATGTAAGAGCACGATAAGACGGACGGACAGACAGACAGGCAGGCGGTGCTGCTGACAGCTAGTGGCGGGATGACGGCAGACAGCCTCGATTATTCAAAATGTCGAACCGAGAGAGGCATTAATGTCAGCGCCTGAGATGCTATCAGATGTCCGCGGAACCGGACGTGGGCCCACAGCGGGATATCTGGGGGTCATATTCAGAAGAGCCCCCCCTCCCAGCTCCCAGCCCCTGCTCTCGTGATCTTCTCCCCTCTGCGTGCTGCTTGTGTCACGCTGAGGAACATGGAAACGGTCAGTGTGACAGCGCGCAGGAGTCAAACGCCTCCACGTCTTCTCTGAATTCCACGCAGACAACTTTCCCCGCGTGAAATCTACACGCAACTGCGGAGGGCAGCTTTCATTCCAACCACGGGGCAAACGAGAGAGGCTGTAACATCCCGTGCCAGCCCCTGGCCGCCAGCAGCCTGCTTTTAAAAGATATTTGCAGCTCTGTGACACATTAGTGGACCAGCTCGCTGCCTCATTATGCGCTATGAAAATCTGATTCCCATGCTGCTCCTAAATGCTCCCACGGAATTCACTTTCTTTTCTTCGTTTTTCTTGAGCATTTTCCAACATAATAATAAAAAACTTTTCCTCCTCCTCCCCTCAAGAAATTAGCATAAGCATTCCCCATCAATAACAGGGCTATCTCTATGGGAGTGATAGCAGCGAGCAGTAGGGGTGTTTCTTTTACCGATTCTCCATGGATCAACAGCGCGTCATCAGCTCCTTTTGAACTTGTTATAGCAAGTCAAGTGATTCTTTATCGGCTGACAGGCCTGACAATCCGTCGGCGCTGGGAAAGCAGGTCCAAAGGAAGTGGCCATATGGACTTGAGCATGCAAATTTACAACAATGCGCACAACTCGTGTTGTTCTCCGTGACGCACGGCGACTTGGAAGCACGAGAAACACGCGTGCAGGTGGACCGTCAGCGCGTGCACGTGTGCGACACACACCCACACGCTGGCCTGTGCACGTCGGACAATTAAACAGAAAATTAATTAGTCAAACGAATTTGAAATAATTTCCCTTATTTAATCGGTTTATGTAATAAAAATAGCAAACAAAAGTATTTTATGAATTATATTTTTTCTCTTAAATTTAATAAAACTCCAGAGGTTAATAATAATAATAATAATAATAATAATAATAATAATAATAATAATAACAATAATAATAATAATAAGAGAAGCACATAATAAACACACAAACAAATATCTACATTAGCTAAGGAGCGAAATACAAAACCATCCAAAATTATGAAACATTTACACTGTGATGACAGGAATATCTGACTGGCTCAAATGAGGACTGAAAACCACCTTAAATTCATGTAAGGTGAAAAACTAAGATTTTGTTGATTTTTCAGAGGGACAAATTTACATAATAATAATAAAAAACAAATCAATAAAATCAGAACTAAATCCCAGGACAGCTAGAAATAAGAAACAGTGCTGGGACAGTTTTCTGTTGGATGTAGGTCAGTTAGTGAGACCCAGAATATCTCTGTAAATAAGAATATCACAGTGTTTGAGTCAGTGGAAGGACAAAGCAGATCATATCACTGATTTAGCTCCGGTATATAATCTGGAATGGTGAGCACAAGCTTTAGTGCTCGTGATGACTCTCAGTCCTCCACAATAGACAGTATGCAGTATTTTCAAGATGCATAAATATCACAATAATCCAACACTGACAGAGAGGGAAAGCAGGATGTCTCTGACCTCAAACAAAAGAAAAATCCAGCTTGAACTTGAGTTTTCTCTGAATGTGTTTCTGAATGTGAGACATAAAAGAGGGTCAGATATTAAATAACAGCCCAAGTATTTGTACTGAGGTACCGATTCAGTGTGAGAGATTCAGTGGTTTTAATTTGTCGAGCATTAGTTTAGTTTTATTAGCATACAGAACAAACTGCAGAGGGTTTAAAAGCTGATTATAGTCAACACAAGATCACTACCACCAAAACTCTTTTATTTTAAATGAAACAGAGTGGTCCAAGGATGGAGCCCTGCGGCACGCCGTCATCAGCCAGCTGTTTACATCCCAGCAGCACAAAATACCGTCATTTTATCAAAGCTGCCAGTGTCCTTATCATCAGTCACGTGATATAGATGCAATGGTGAGACACGTGTTTACCCTGATCTTTTTTTTCTGCGAACAAAAAAAAACCACGCAAAGGCAATAACCAGACGTCCACGGTCAGGTCGACAGTCTGATAATCAGCGCTTTCAGTTCTAAAAGCCATCCAGTGTTCATGGATGCTCGACACCACACGCAGGACAATCCACCCACAACGCTGTCAAAGGAAAGCAAAGGAAGCCCCAAAAAACGAATCTGCAAAAGGTCCAGCACGGCGCCGTGACCTCTGCAGCGTTCATATGCGCTGCTCTAAATACTGCGTGAAGGTGGATGTTTTTACGTTAATCGTATTTTCACTGTAACCAGGTTTTGATTCAGGGCTCATGTGTCCCTCTGATGGCTTTAACCATTTACAAACCTTTATAAACTTTAACCACCACTTTTATTTGAAACCAACCTGGGACACAGTTATTAAACGTGATGAATTTGCATTTAACAGTTATACTAAGAGCAAATTTTTAAAAAGAGTTTCATTATCACTCCCTTTATTTTATTTGAATTCATTCAAGATGTGAGTTTTAGAACGCTAAATGATAAAAATGAAACGCCTTTGATCAAATTACATCTGGATTATTGCAAAGTTAGAGAGGAGAAGCCACGCGTACATGACAAATTGCCGCGAGATTTGCGTTTAAAATCCGATTTTTAGTTTTAGAACTTCAAAATAATATTAATAGTGTGAGATCAGAGCAGACGAGGCTTCGGGCTCCAACAGGTGCGTCAGGTGTGTTTTAAATCCAGCGCAGCCATGTTTGAACGCCCCCTTGGCCTCGCTAACGGCCCCTTTCAAAATGACCGCGAGCCGGTAAACAAGCCGGGAGGACAGAGTTTGGAGGCGTCCTGTATTCTGGCCTCGGTCGAACAGGCTGCCTTTCTGTGTGTGTGTTTGTGCTGAAGGGAGAGAAGGCAGAGGGAGTGTTGGCCGGCAGTCCTGGGAGGGTCATCGCTGCCTTATTACTGCCATGTTAGTGACTAGCAGCTGAAGATGGCTCCGCTCCCTGCCCCTCTGCTTGGGAGTCATCCAAGACAGCGTGCTCCAAAAACAGACCGGCCACTGTTCGCCTCTCAGATAGATTAAGATGTTATTCCACCGCTCCGGCCATCTCGATCTGCCTCTCTGTGTCTGCGTGCCCCGCACCGAGCCCAGATTTACCACATGGCCTCCTGTTCGTCAGCATCTCCAGAGGCCTCGTGCTAATTTCATCTGGGAGCAGATACAACAGTGTAAGAGCATGGGTGCAATATGACAGCAACGTTTTCTGCCGCTGAGGGAAATATGTCTGTGTGTGTGTGTGTGTGTGTCGCTGTGATGACTGCATGCATCTCCAAAGCCACATATTGTGCCCAGTTTAGATTTAAATGCAAACACAGCCAAGACTTTGGCTTCCCCCGGAGGAAAAGAAATGCTTTTCTTTACTTCAAATTGAGTTTCTCAAAGTCTAATTTGTAGCAGGCCTTTGATGAACAAATGTTTTCAGACTATCCTGCTATAATGAAAAGGGAGTGAGTGCAATTTTAAACAATCTGAAGCCCTGAACCCTCCCTGACTGTAAACTTTAAAAATTAAACTTTAGAATTTGTATCAATTACACTTTCAAGTTCTGACAGGGCCTTAAATAACAGCCAGGAGCGCCGCTATGGAAAATGTTTACCGCTCCAGATCCATTTCCACTGCAGTCCGTCTCCTCCGCCGCTGACATCAATTCCTCATGTGAGGCATTTACATTTTCAACAAATACACACCGAACACACACTACCGTCCCGGGCGCTCCCCCGATGACTGGGGTCAACGAGTGTGCGTGTTTGTCAGCTCTGATCGTTAATGAAACGCTCGCACAAATACAGCACGGGCAAATATTTAGAGGCCGGCCTGAGGTTTCATCACAGACAAATGTGCGATTCTTCGGGGAGAGCTATACTTCTTTATTTGCCCGGATACGGCGTATACCCAAGATCAAACTTGTCTGGGCTTGATGAATGCGGAGCGGCAGGAAGTATACTGCCTTTGACCGATAAGCAGTGTGATTTTAATTTAAATCATATGAATCAATGTCTGCCTGGAGCAAAAATAAAATATATTTAAATGAAACCATCTGACTCTAATTGATTAAGAACAATGTTCCACATAGTAGGTCTAGAATATCCTTGTTTTGATACTGATTTGATTTCTACGTGTTCATGTATCTCAGCCCCAGTTTGGGCCTCTTGTGTGTGGTCATTACATTCAAGTCACAGCAGGGACCCCCCCCCCTCCCCTCCCCGAGCGTACCAGCTCGGTCTCAGCGAGACGGAGAGGAAATGTGATCTGTTTGTTCTGTTTGGACACGACTTGTTTTTTGTTTCCGCACAGATGTGAAATACAAGTATTTCAATTCAAAGAAAGCTTCACGCTGCCCCCCCACAGATTTTATTCAAGACCGTCCTCTCACGGGAGCTCATCGCTGGGGAAACCTGGCAAACATGTGGTCAGCTTTGGATTAGGCTTCACCGAACGCCGAAGGAGGAAGAGCACCTCCCAGGCCATGGTTCTCAAAGGGCGGAGCAGACGTGGACGCCGCACCGCTCCGCGAAGAATTCATTTTTACCTTTGTTCATATAGCACCAAACGCGGTCACCTCAAGGTGCTTTATACTGAAAGTAAAGACCTACAACAATTAGACGCCTCCCTACGAACGAGCACTCAGTGACAGTGGGAAGAAAAAACCTCGGACAGAACCAGGCTCGGGGAGGGGACGGCCTACCACCTGAGAGACGGCCTACGCTCTCATCCTCGCCTGTGCCCACGAGCTGACGTCCAGGATGGAAACGAGATTCCTCCGAAGGGCGTCTCGCCTCGGCCTGAAGCGTGAATCACACTTTCCGTGTGGAGGTCCAAGCGCCTGTTTCTTGTGACATGTCTGTGGAAAATAACACGCACCCGCATGCGCACAGGTGTCAACCGGACTTTCAACGAGTACAACGGTCTCCAGCTGTCCATGAGTATAAGCTAGGCGTTAGAGTCCGAGCTGCTGCTCCTCCACATTACAGGTAAACACTACAGGTCGTCTCCACGAGCTGCTGTCAAAATGAGTCGCAGGTGTTTTTCACGTCATCCTCCGAGAAATATGCTCCGTTTACCGCACCTGCCCTGTGAGCGCAGGGTGGAGGTTTAACCAGCTCCCGAGTCTGAACTGAGTAACTTCAAGGTGACAACACACAGCAGGCTTGAATTACTTACCTACAGTGTAAAAGTGTTTTTCTGAAAAATCAAACCAATCAGAGCCAAACTGGAACTAATCACAGATCAATCACTCCCTCAGTCAGTGGGACTCCGACACCGGCTCCTCCACAGCGAACACATCTGGATGTTTTCATGCTCCCAGACACTCTCCAGCTCACCATCTCCTGTCCTCTCACCTTTCCACCACAGTCCATATTTCCTGGATAGTGTGCTATCATATTTTACTATTACCTATCAATTGGTTTCTAATCGCAGTAACGAGGCAGCTAGCTGGCTGGTGACAGAGCGCTAACGGCCTCGTAGGGAACATTAAGGAGGCCGGGTTATGCTGTGGGCCGTTAACTACCTACAGGCACTGGCTAATGGCTGCAAATGACCTCCTCAGTGGCTATTAGCACATAATTAGAACCTGCAGACCAGTGGTGACCTCCGCCGGACACACGTGATTACTCTTCTGCCCGTGTTCACCCATATTTTCACTTCCTCTTTTCCTTTCCACTTCCATTCAAACCCTGCGTTTTCCTCTTTCCCTTTTCTTTCCCTATCCTGTCCTGTAGTATTCCTTTCCACGCCTCCTTCTCATCTCCTTTTTCTGTAATGCTGTAGGATTACATTCACTCCCCGGCGGGAAGACTACCACTAAAATTAATCTCTTTATGGTGCCCCGGTATAGAAATACTGCCTTAAACTCGTTGTGACGGTGTTGATAAAACAGTCTGAGCGTGAGAAGAGATGCAGGTCTCTGAGCTGCTGGCAGCACCTGACTGCGCAGCTCTTCCTTAAATCAGAGATGATGTGTCTGAGGCGTGAACAGAGATGAAGCGAAGGTGCTCCCGCACCACAAAAGAGCTCAGTGGCACTAACCTCAGTGTACACTTCAGCGACAGTCTCCCGTTACCCAGAACAAAAGAGACGCTAACTGGTGTCAGCTCAGGAGCGCCGGGAGAACAATGAGAAGGAATGTGCTGATTTCTGCATGTGTGTGTGTGGAAAAGGCAACTCAGTACCAATGCCTTAAATTATCAGTGAATTATCTCTGAGCCTGTGGGAATTATGTGGGTTATTTGTAACAAGCAGTCAAGGACAAGTGAGCCTCGTGTTACAACTATGAGATGAATACTAAACACAAAAAAATAAATTCCTGGCAAACTCTGTATCTCTGCATCTCCTAGCCTTGGAATAAGGAGCAGGTACACTTTCCTGCGCGCAGCTGGAGAAGGAGCTGCTGCTGCTGCTGCTGCTGATGACGTATGGCAGGGAGCTGGACAAACGCTACTGGCACCGCCACCAACACAGTAAATACAGCTGTTGTACCCCCTGACCATGTCACTGGTTTGGCACAATAGCACAGTATGGTGATGCTCAGTCAGTCAGTCAGCGTGATGTAGGAGTCACAAAGAGAGGAGCCATCAGGATCCAGGAAACACAACAAATTCCTCCCTTTACTCTTCTGTATTCTTCAAAAAGTTAGCCTGACTCTGGGAACTCGATTTCAGAAGGTTTGTACATACGTGTCATGACTCTGTCTGCCGCTTCCCCAGAAAAACCCTATGACAAACTGGCACTGCATTAAAGCAGGCAATCCATCCATCGTCCGTACCAGGTTATCCTGTGCGGGGTCACAGGGTGGCTTAAGATTATCCAGCTTAAGGCAGGAAGTGCACAACCTGGACATGTCATGCACCGTGCCCGTCGTAAGCCCGTTCATTTTCAGCACCGGGGATAATAACGTTTATTTGTGAAGCACTTCCAAAAACCCCCGACGTGACAAAAAGACATAAGAACACAAATAATATGAGAGAAAAATAGAAAGCTTTCATTTAAACTCTGAGGGTATTAGAACAGAGCTCAACTACATCCTGGCGATTTATAAGAGGCAGCGAGAATCATTTTAAAAGCGTCGGGCTGAACAAAGCTGGGGCCGAGGCAGCGAGTCGGAGCTCCCGGCCTCAGATTTTCATTCATATAATGAATTGTTTCAAGCAGCAGTCAGGCCTGGATCACGAGACCCCGAACCCTCCCTTAGTTATGCTGCCGCTGGGGTCAGCGCCAACCGGCCTCCCTGAGCCTGCTTCTGTTGGAAGTTTCTTCCTGTTAAAAGGGAGTTTTTCCTTCCCACTCTCACCAAGAGTTCGTTCATAGGGGGTCATGTGATTGTTGGGTTTTTCACAGTATTACTGTAGGGTCTTTAGCTTACAAGCACTATGAGGTGACTGTTGTTGTGATTAGGTGCTACATGTTTGATCCTAAAAGATGTTTGGGAACCATGATTATGTCATTTCTCTGGTTTTAAAATTGTTCTCCCAAATCCATCAAAGCACATCACAAACTATTAACTTTGCTCCAAAACACATCCACTTATTGTTTCTCTGTTGTTCCACCTTTTCTGATATCAAATTTCTACATTAGGAGTTCTGACATATGAAAATAAATATATATGTATGTGTATATATATATATATATATAAATGTCATTTCTTCTATCAAAGCCAGGCTCTGTTTAGCAAATAAAGCCTTAAATGACTGTTGGTTACCTGCTGAACCCTCCAAACTTGACACAGCATGCATGTGGGATAAATCCTACAAGCAGCTCCACCATGATTAGGCCTCTGTGATCCTCTGTGAGGCCCGAGCACCGCACACTGCCCACCAGAGGCCAAAGACAGCTACTGCAGATGAGGAGAGCGTGGGTGGGAGCCAACGTGAGGTCAAGCCAACGGGGAGTATTCAGATATCCCAATTTCCTGTCCTGTGTCACCAGGTCTTAAGGAGCTGTTGTGGACTGTGTCATGAGTCTCTCTCTCTCTCTCACACACACACACACACACACACACACACACACTGCAGTCTGAATTCATTTGTTTTCATTTGCTCTCTGTCAGCAGTGCTTCGGTCTCTCTGCTCACAGGGTTTGAGTCACTGCTGCCTTTTCATTCTGTCCTGCACACACCTTTAAGGGGGAAGCACACGTCACGCAACGCTCACGCACGCAGTGCCGCGGCACGGCCGACAGCGAGGATTGCGGCCTTGGCGTGGGCCAATTATGGTGGAAAAAGACCCCGTGTCCAAAAATAGCCCCCAGTTTGGATGCCGTCTTGTTTCGGGTGGGCTCCAGTTGAGTGTGGCGCAGCAGCAGCAGCAGCAGCTGTGCAGCGTGATGGTCAAATATCGGGCACGCGCACGCAAATGCGTACACTAATGCAGACGCACAAATGACATTCAGGCGTGCGACGTGCAAACAGCGATCCATATCGCACGCACGAGAAGCACGGGAGCAGGAAAAGGTTATTCCTGGAGCGCAGGTGGAAGCAAAGCTTTAACCCGTAAGAGAAGAGGAAGATGGTGGAAATTGCACTTCCCTGTCATCCATTTCCCGGAGATGGCTGCAAACCCCTGGACACACTTAATCAGGAAAAGGGCACACCTCCGAGTATCCATTCTTTTGTAATGGCATTATACCGCACAAGTAAGATTTAGAGATCCCTTAATGTGGCACAGTCTTCTGCATAAAAGTATATACAAAGGTTAATATTGCAATAATATGTTCCTGGAGGGCATTGTAATCATTATCTCTCTGGTGGTATCAATTAGAAGCACTTTACTGCAGGTAATGACTAAGATTCCGGTGCAAAATGACATTATTATTATTATCCCCATCTATAATTTCAGAGTGGATACACAAGACGTGGAGGAAAAAAAAGAGAAGCATAAGTTCAACCAAAGGTAGGCTTAAAAAGTGAGAGGACTTTTTCCTGTTGGACTGTTGAGGAAGCTGAGTGGCGCGTTTCTGCACGCGTGCGTGCATCAAAGGGCCGAATAACACACGGAGAAAAACTAGAACCCTCCTATTCACGACCTGACTGCATGTACCGGTTTCCTCAAAGTAGCTGTGTGGGTATGAGGAGGGGGGACCGGGCGAGACAGTGAGAGAGATCTGAGGAAGAAAGCTTCAGCAACCTGGCAACAAATATTTGCATTTCTCAAAGCACAGGAGTGTTGTTCTTTGCTCGCTTCTATTTATCCACAGAGACAAAGTGAGGGGGAAAAGGTTTGAAATGTCTGAAAATATGAGCGTCTGCCTGTTTGTGTTCAGCTCCCCCTCACCTCTAAAATCAAGAAAAGCTTCAGGTTGTCCGAGTCGGAGGAGAAGGGCCTCGGACTTTTGATTCACCTGTTTTATATTTAATAAGCACGCGCCGAGGCGCCTTTTTTTAAAGAACTTAATTGGGCGTCAGTGACATCCATTACAGGTTTGTCATGGCGTTGACCTTTCCACGGAGGCGATTCATAACCAGGAAGTTACACGAGCCAGGTTGCTGCCTCCTCTGTCACACCCACCCTGACGACGCTCCATCGGTCACATCATCTCTCAGTGATAAACCTCGCACGTGCTCATCGGCGGCGTCGCTCTTCAGATAATCCCGAGCTGGCTTCCTATTGTCACCGTCCATATCTGAGCTGTGCTCTTAATGATAATTACTATACAGGGGACGCGTCCGTCTCACACATGCTACAAGTGGACGCAGCTTTAAAGAGCACAGAGTCCAGATGCTTTAATTAACCAAAAGCTGAGCAAAAATCCCTGCAAGTAAAGAAGAGGCTGATGGAGGACAAGATATTTGGTCAGTGTGAACCATTTATAATGGCTCCCTAAACTTTCAGCTTAGAGGAAGTGCAGATAAGAGCGTAAAATAATTAAAACTACAGCATCAATTTAGGCTGAGGAATGCAGCGCACTCACGATATAAGTCCTTATAATCACAGCTGCCTTTTGTTTATGGAAAATCTTAAAACAGGAAAACGGGGGACCTTGGTAACCTTCAGAGTGGACCCCCACAGGACACGCATAAACTACCCTCCTTAATCCACTTGAGGTAATACTACTAATGCACGTTTTATGAACCGATGTTTAAGATCACATTCTGCTCGTGGCTTCAGCTGCTTTACGTCTTTCCCCTCTGAAAGCCACCCTGCAGTAACCCCTGAAGCTCTGCGCTGAGCTCAGAGGTTTCAGTCACATTTCAGGCTGCTTATAAACTAAATGACTGGCTGTGCATCACAGGTGAGCGAAGGTGCTCCTGCCCGTGCAGCTACTTCTGGAAACTGTCGCACCACGTCTTATGTACCGATGTGTCAAAACTCATCATTACAGGTAAAGAGGAGGTGGTCTTGATGGGCCAGAGAGCTCACCGATGTCTCGATGCACGCTCAGTCATCTGGACAAAGTGAGACTCGCTCATCCAGGCGACTTCTTCAGTCTCTCACGGCACTTCCTGTTCGGCTGATTTTGGTTTTTTTACCACTACTACAGAGCTTTTTGATTTTTTCCAGCTTATCCAGGTATTCCATACATCCGCAGCAATGTTCCTCCTGAAAGAATCCCGGGGCACTTCCAGATCTGTCGATGAGGTCACTCCTCTAACGGTTAACCTCTACCAGAGCACGAGTTACTGGAAGAGCAGGTGGTTCATCTGAAATGTTAACATCTAGACTTTATAATACAGCCTGTTACTCAGCACACAATTACCCTGCAATCAAATGGAATTGATTTGATGTGAGATTACAATGTGATGATGTTTGTACAGGAAACAACAAATGATACTTTAATTTTAGGTAATGTGTAAGTAACTATATTTAATGTGTAGAATGCATACTGCATCATTTTTTTTGATAGTTTTGCAGGGAAACAAACAATATTTCTCCATCTTACACTGAAGATCTTATTCTGCCTGACTTCCAGGTGTTTTGGATAAGAGGAGACACTCCTTTTATAAGTCAGACGTGGCTCCATCATGATAAGGTCACACAGATAAAATAAAAGGACTAACAGAACATCCATCACACACATCAGCATAATGAAGTAAAGATGTAAAAAGGCAGGATTAATCCACTCCATAATACGGCCTGTGTACAGAGTACTGATGACAAAAGTTTTTTTCTTTTACCTCAAAATTACTAAAAAAATGGAAAATACTTGACTTATGCAGTACTTAGACTTATTTTACTTTTTTGTTTCCCCCCAAAATTACCCACTATTCTAGTGTGCCTATTGTAAGTATTTATAGGTAAATTTAATTTTAAATTAAACACATTGAATTTCATGTGATCACAGGTAGGGGTGGGCGATATGAATTTGGCCAACGGTAGAGATTTTGACTATACCGCTCTACCGCGATAGCGCATGTTGATGGCGTCATCAAGCTGCGCCTGTTTTGGTCGAAAGCATGGCAGCGGCTGCAAACAACATCATGTGACAATTATGCCGGGCGACAGTAATAGCAAAGAGACGAAGCACCTTCGGAATATGGGGAAAGCAAAAAACTCTGCTTCCTCCACTTCCGTACCATTGATTCATTAATGTTGAATTGTCTCACAGCTGCTCTATTCCCATGTTGTTGCAGTATATTAATGACTAACCTCGTATTGTGGATGGATTATCTCAGTTGTTCTCCTGACTGACGTTTGGTCCGTTTACAGCATCCTGCCATGCGATTGCATTTGTCCCTAACCATCGGGAACCCTCACATTAACTTTTATCGAGTGGAAAAAAGTTAGCGTTCATCCTCCAGCTTCACTGTGTTTATGTTATGCTAACATAGCTGTGTCGCTAGCGATCACGTAGCACATCATTATATACCAGCTAGTCCAACTTCAGTAACTCTACAAACGTCACTGCTGTTTAGTTTTCTGTCTTCATTTATGTTGGAAGTGATAGCAGAGCTGTACGTTTTAATCTTTTCAGAAATCTCTCAGTCAGAACATGCTATATCATGTTTAGG
>VUQG01025867.1:7068-17801 GCA_015106755.1 Etia nguti | reverse complement strand
TGTTTGGTGCTCTCATGCAAAGTCCAAACGGTCAGTTCTGTGGCGTTCAAGGAGACGAAGCCTTTGAAGACGGTTTTTGTTTTTGAAGCCCTTCAGTCTCAGATGCCGTCTGATGGTTATGGGGCTGCAGTCAGCACCAGTAACAGCCTTAATTTGGGTCGTGGATCGTCCAGTATCTTGACGGACAGCCAACTAGATCCTCCAGCTCAGTGCTGGTGACATTTTTTTGGGTCTTCCACTTGACTGTTTTGTTGGCGCACTGAGAGACCCTGCTTATGCAGTTCAACAACCCGACCACGTTCAAAAAGGGAAAGTTTTTTTGCCTTTGCCATCAGAATGTCATGATAGTGTGACTACCTGACAGGAAATGACAATGAATCCACATTTTCATACAGATTTGGCCTTTTAAAGGCATGTGGTCCTAAACTTTACATCAGCTGTAAAACAGCCTGTTTCAGTTTGAGCGCTGTTTTCAATAAATTGCATGCTCAACAAAATGTTTTGTCTCACTCCCATTTCTTCTTGTTGCATTTTGAAGGTCTGCTTGGAACCTTGCTAAGATCCAACCATGCAAAATATGATTTTTTGGCATTTTTCAAGTGGTCTTAAACTTTTGATCGGGACTGTATTCTAATAAATATTTGTAATGAAGAATTAGGGAAACGGATAAATGGTTACCTATTAATCCATATCCTTAGTAACTTATTAACCATTTTCAACTTTGCTGTACAATCACTCCACCCACTGGGCATCACATAATTAAAAGCGCCACAGAGCGGTTGATGGATCACAGTCTAGCTGTCCTGCCGTAGAGTCACTGAAAACCAGGCTTCTTGTTTGACGGTGCTTTGAAGGGAGTCGTTGGATTGCTTTAATGTTTGATAGAGTTCTAAATTCAAAGCTTGACCAAAGTTTTGTTTTTTTACTTTTTGTCATTTTTTTCATGAAGCATAACCAAGAAATCAGGTTTATGGTTTATGGAATACAAAACATAGATCTCTCTTTCTGTAGTTTCAAATTGCTTTTCTCTGTCGAAGATGTGTTTTTCTTTTACTGGTTTGGGATGTGTTGCTGGTACTCGAAATCATTTTAAAATTGACTGCAGAAGTGGTGATCAACAAATGCTTTCAAGTCCAGTGGTGTATCCAGAATTGTGCAATTGTGCAGCTTCATAAAACCTTTTAGCTATCTGGCATTGTACTCCTTGGTTTCACAGTCATAATCAATACAGTAACACCTGCAGCTATAGGTTGGAACTCTTTATGTTAATAGAGGCTACCAATTCCCCGACTTCTGCCCTGTACTAAACACATAGACACCAATCTTCTCTCCTTACTTTTGTTTTTTTGGTAATTTTGCCTCTGTACACAATTCATTGAATATTACATGAAACAGTCAAGATGTGACTGAAGTGCAAACTGCCAGATGAGGCCTGTTCCCCATTATTTCATGACAAATTAAATGGGTAAAAGATGTGGAGTTGGTTCCAAGACTTAAACTTGCATTTGGTAGAGGCACTCTCAGTGTGAGGTCCAAAAACACAAGTTGATTCAAGTAAAGGAGGCTAGTATTTGGTTGAAAAACCAAAATAAAGCTCTCATCAAGAAAACAAAAACTTTAGCCAAATCAACAATTAGATAGATTCAGAATGAACGCACTGGCCAGCTCAGTAACACCAAAAGGCAACTAGAGTGGATGACTGGAGTATTTTTTCTTTGGGTAAGAAAACCCCTTTACAACATCGAGGTAATTTAAGAACACTCTCAGGAAGGTAGGTGTATTACTGTCAACATCTACAATCAAGAGATGCCTTTATGAATGGAAATACAGAGAGTTTACAACAAGGTGCAACCCACTAGTTGAACCCAAGAACAGCAAGACCAGAGTAGATTTTCCCAGAAAACATCTAAAAGAGTCGACACAGCTCTGGAAAAAAAATGTTTGGACAGATGAATGCAAAATAAAGTTGTGCTAGAATGAAAAAGAAAAGTATGGACTGATGCATGCTCAATCATCCAGGTAAGTAAATCCCAAAAGGTTGATTCTGTTCATCTGGACGTCTTCAGTGGGAGAAACGTTTCGTCACCCTTACAAATGACTTCTTCAGTCTCAGCTGACTGCAGGTTTCCCCAATCTTATATTTTATATTTATTTGCATAATGACTGAAACTAGCACCACTGAATGAACAATGGGCTGTGGGGTCAGTTCCTTGATCATTAATATGCAAATTGTCATGACCATTGATCAATGGCCATGAGTACCATTCACAGAGAGTTGGGGAATGGCTGCAATCACATCATTGTAAGATGGTGACAGATGTACCCTTAGGCCCCCTCCTCGATTCAGAGATGGTCTTTCCCTTTTCACGTAAATGGCCTCCTTGACTCCGCACTCAAACCAGCGTTCCTCCCTGTCCAGTTGTTTCAGTCATTGCTCTGCTCAGATTCAACCAAATGCTCCAACACTGATCAGATGGAGCTTCACAATGTAAATGGATAATACTGCAAAAGCAACCCAAGGGTTTCTCAAGACAAAAAAATTGGATTCTTCAACAGTCAAGTCACCTGATCTAACCCAACAAAACCAAACAAAAGACCAAACCAAAGGCAGTAATACTTTTGTTAACCCCCCTAAATTAAAGCTGAAAGTCTGCATTTCAATCACATCTTCACTGTTTTGATTTAAAATCCATTGTGGTGACGTACAGAGAAAAATTCCCCAAATTGTTTCAATATCTAAAAACTTGTGGATTTAAGGGTATACCAAAATGTTTGCTGAGTTTATGAGATTTTTCAGTGTTTAGCTTAGATAATGTATAACTGCTGCTGCTTTCAACTGATTTACCGTCCTGTACTGAGGCCGACTGAAACCACCGATCCATTAGGGCAAAAATCAGCACACAAGCCATACTCCTGCCAGAGACACAGTAAATAATTCAAATTAGAATTATGGAGTATACTTCCCTGTAAAATATCTTGAATATAAATGAACAAAGCACTCAAAGAATGAAGGTTGGAATTCAGGAATCTCACCTCAAGTGTGATACACCAGTCCAGCTTGTGTTCCTCTGTGTTCCACAAACACACCTGCCTGTCATGGCCACAGGTGAGGAAGATGTTCTGGGAGGGGTGAGTAGCCAGTCCCCACATCTCATCTACATGCCCCTGTGAAACACATACACAAATACACACGCACACACACACACACACACGAATAAAAATGAAAGCAATAAATATACAGGTATGGCACCTTCTTAGCATTTTTGAGAGGTAATATTAAAATTCCATTATTGAGCAAATTACGTGAGCTTAGTTCTTCAGAGGTTTGATAAATACCAAGTAGATTTCTGGTACTATGATCCTATAAAGTGGAGTATAGTGAAACTCAGGTTAACATAGAACAATAGATGCTATGTTACTTGCGTCCATCATTCTATGTTAACCAAATAGAATGATACTAGATACTAGGATACAGGTGTCATCCACGTATCTGTACCAGTGGCTAGGGGCTGTCCCTTTAAAAGAGCCAAGAGCCTTTCTTTCCACTTCCTCCATGTAAAGGTTGGCTACAATAGGTGACACCGGGGAGCCCGTGGGACATCCATGTTTTTGTCTGTAGGAACACTCATTGTATTTAAAAAATGTCCAACCGTGTGCAGATCTGATCGGCGGTGAAGCTGGTTCTGTTCTCTAAGGAGCTGTCTTGTTGTAGTCATTTTCTGACAGTCGCCACTGCCTCAGTAGGTATGCAAATGAAGAGTGAGACCACATCAAAGGACACTATGGTTTCATCTGGATCAAGTGTAAGTTTCAGGACCTTGTTGGTGAAGTCAGTGGAGTATTTGATGTGACGGGATGTCTTCCCGACAAAGGGTGCTAGGATGGTAGCAAGATGCTTGGAATGTTGTAGGTGTTGGAGTTTATAATGCTAACAATGGGTTTCACTGGGACTCTTTCTTTGTGGATCTTTGGAAGTCCACAAATAAAGGGTGTGGCATCCCCTGGGTACAGACGGTGGTGTGTAGGGCGGTGAATGACTTTATCCTTTTCAAGTTGTTGTAAGCAAATCATAACTTTCTTTTGTAATTGCTCATGAGGTCTCGTTTTAAGGATTCATAACTATTGTTGTCACTGAGGAGAGTGTAGTAATTTCTGTGTAATAATCCACTGGGTTTAGAACAACAGTGAACCTCCCCTTGTCTGGGACTCTCCGAGAAACCTAAAGAACTCCAGTCGCTTTTCTTTTCAAGCTCCTTAGATTACCATGACCTGGATGACTGAGAACCTTCAAAAAAATATTCTCTGATGTATGTTTCCAGCAACTTGATGAATCTATGCCATGAAAATTAACACAGTTCTGAAGACAAAAGGGGCTCCAACTCAGTAAAAAGAAGGTGTACCTAATAAATGGTTGAGTAAATATGCCCCTAATCTGCTTGTCTCTTATATGGGTGTCCCTCAAAAGTCAATCCTTGGTTAAATCCTGTTTTCATTATACATGTTAACCCTAAATCTTCTGAAAAGACACATACATCTCTTGAATTTTTTTTTTAATGTGTTTTAATCCAAATTGTGAAACTTCCATCATCTGAATGCTTGACACACTTGAGGTGAAGCAGCAGCAGTAACAAATGTTGGGTTAGCTTCAAAACTGATCCAGCTGTCATACATGCCCTGGCTATGGGGAGAGGTGCGGGCTGGTTAAATGCAAGTAGAAGTAGATGAACCAAGATGTCCCAGGAGCCTGACATCAAGAGCCAGAGAGGTAGAAGAGCACCAGCTGCTAACGCTATGGGCAATTGTGCCCAATGCCCCAAAATAAGCCAATTCAATAACCCAGGGTCAGACACAAGGTGCTCGTCCCTCCACTTATCCCTTCACATGGAAAGCAGTGTGCACCAAAAGGCCTGGGCCAAGAGCCACTTCAGCTCGGGGACTTTCATAAAATTGCATTTGCTGCAGTGAAGTGGTGTCTGTGGCATCATTATACAGCTGCAGTAGCTTTCAGTTAACCAGCTTATCACAACAATTCAAACCAGTCAGTCAGTAACTGACGTTCATCAGTACTGCTGAGAATAGAAAAAAACAGAAGAACAAGACGTTATCTATGCTTTTATCCAAGCAAAGCTGTAGTAAAAAGACGTCAAACAAAATTATGATACCAATATCAGTTTGATAGTAGACACCGCAGCTCCTTGGTTAAAACTAACCAACTAGTAACCAAGGTCACTTTTCAGAATAAAATGATGCTAAAGGCACCAAGTGAGATTACATGTGACCCAAAAGAGGACCTGACCAATCTATGTGGTACGTGACGCATGTATGCTGCTGTGTTACATGTGCTGCAGAGAGTGCCAGGGTGCTCTGCAGGACAAACCTCTAATGACGTCATTTTCCTAACTATTCCAATTCCTTAACTGTGCATCAGGTAATTGCAAATAGCAAATACAACCAATTTGTGAAAGAATTGGAAAATGCTTATATTAAATATTTAAGCTGTCTATAAATCACATATCAGATAAAAATATGCACATGTTTTATCTGTTGGTACTAAAAAATTCTAAGCAAGCATCTACAAACCTGACAACACTAATGTATGTGAGGTCACTAGCTTACCTGCACTATGGCCACAAACCCGTCTGAGAAGGTTCCTCTGAGAATGGCATTTCGAGTCGTACCAACTAACAGTTCCTCTTCGTCCATGTCTGCAATGGTGCGGACAGCCCCAAACTTTTCTGCAATCTGGACAAATGCTATTAATGAAAAAGCCTCTCCACCAGCTGTGACATACACACACATACACACATAGCTGTAGTTCACCTCACACTCTCTTTCAGGTGCCAAATCAGCGCTCCAGCGGATTATTTTACGGTCCTTTCCTCCTCCACTGAGCAGACCTCCGCCCTGTAGAGTGCACAGGGTGAACACGCTGCCTTCGTGTGCTTTGGTCTGTCGCATGATCTGGTAGGTTTCTGTGGGATGTTACGACACCAAAAATTCATTTAACCTGCAAAATCTGCCTTTAAATGAAAAAGATGAAAAGAGCTTAAACCCTTACAAACAATGACACCACAAATACAGTCGTGTGAAAAAGTGTATGCCCCCTTCCTGATTTCCTATTTTGTGTATGTTTGTCACACTTAAAAGTTTCAGATCATCAAACACATTTAAATATTAGACAAAGATAACAAGTTCCATTGTCATGCTATTTGGGAGCTATCGTATGAAAGAAGAGGTTCTTCATAGAGCATGGCAGAAGGAGGAGGTGTTTTATGAAGGTGTACACTTTTTCATGGACCACGACTACCCTATTGAGGTCCTCAGAAGACGCAACAAATACAGGGAGGCAAAGATACTTTGAGAGAACTGCATCAGGTTTCAAACCCCCTAACCATCTAAACTGCGGATTGTTTTCTGACAATGGCACTCGCCTATATAAGGATGCCACCGAAGCAACAAGAGATATGGTGACGCGGGGACTGCCTGTCACCGTGCTAAAACCTACAGCCGACCCAGATCAAGAAGTGATCCAGTTGCTGTCCGCTTGGCGCACGGCGTGGGGACACCGCACCGAGAGAGGGGCTCGTCACGCCGGAGTGGCAAGTGATTGCACACAAGAAAGCCAACGCATCCGCTTCAGAGAGAAGCTTCAGGTGTCCAGGAGAGATAGTGACGACTGAAGATCTCGGATTGTTTTACAAATCTGGTATTTGAGTAGGACTGGCTATATTCTTCTCTGGGAACATCATGGTTATGGAGACATTACCTACTAGAGCAATTAACTTGATTTCTTCCTTTTCTTTTCTCTTCCTAATAATAGTTTTTTATAACTGTTCAAAAAGTCGGGCTCGAGCTGGGACGTCAGACAGAAACTTGCTAGTATGTGGACATTCATTAAGGCCCTCCCTCAGCAAGGAGGGGAGATGTACCCCTTCTGATGAGGGAGGAATTAAAACAATTTTTGGAGACTAAGGATACGGGAGAGGCTGACCCATCGATTGTATGGGACACTTTAAAAGCAATAATTCAAGGGGAAAAAAAAATAAAAAAAAAAAATCACATCATGCACACATAACAAGAAAGAAAAACAACTAAAAAGAATGCATTATGAAGCCGGCCCTAAAGCAAACTAAATTCTCGCTAGAAACTGCAAAAAGAAAGAGCAGATAATACAATATACAAAATTAAGGACCCAGATTCTGAACTGTACTGTATAAAGAAGAGGAATTACAAAGAGCATTCGAGAAGTTTTATAAAAACTTGTACACACAGCCAAAGAGTATTTTGGATTAACTGAAGGCTTTTCAGGGAGTTTTTAGGACATCCTGATAATAATGAATTACAGTAGTCCAGCCTGGAAGTAATAAATGCATGAACTAGTTTTTCACTCTGAGACAGGATATTTCTAATTTTAGAGACGTTGCACAAATGGAAGAAAGCAGTCTTACATATTTGTTTAATATGTGCATATCAACCAACATTCCAACCTCTTGAAACTGTATTTATTATAGTAGCAACAGCACCGTCCCCCCCTTTGTGTAATATTTACATTTGTTTGATTATCTTATACATTTAAGTGAGACAATCATACAAAAATATTGGAAATCAGGAAGGGAGCACACACTTTTTCACATTACTATACTTTATAATTTACATTTCTTAGTTCTTAAAGCTTCTGATTAGCCAACACACATCGTTTCAGTCAGATGAATGTGCAATTCCAGATGTTAGCCAACATTTTAACTTGTCACTCGTTACTCAACAAAACTAGAAACAATTTCCAAATACCACATTTATATCGCCTAATCTTTAAACCCCCTCTTATTTCAGAGATTTGGGTTAAGGGGGGGTTTCTTCAGCACTGAAATGTTCCAATCTGGTTTTAAAGCATTTTACAGAACAGAATCTGCTCTTTGAAGAGTTTTAAATAATATTTTATTATCTACTGACTCTGGGGATTCTATTATTTTAATGCTTTTGATCTTACAGCAGCCTTTGACACATTCGACCAAAGTATTCTTATTTCTCACCCCAAGCACTGTGTGGGGATGAAAGGCACAGTGTTTTAGATCACACGTGTCCTAGAGTATTTAAAAGTAGAATGGGAGGCAGAGCCTTCAGTTTTCAGGCCCCTCTTCTGTGGAACCAGCTTCCAGTTTGGATTCGGGAGACAGACACTATCTCTACTTTTAAGATTAGGCTTCAAACTTTCCTTTTTACTAAAGCATATAGTTAGGGCTGGATCAGGTGACCCTGAATCCTCCCTTAGTTATGCTGCAATAGGTGTAGGCTGCCGGAGGATTCCCATGATGCACTGGGTGTTTATTCTTCAGTCACCTTTCTCACTCACTATGTGTTCATACAATACTCTACATTTAATTATTAATTATTATGGATCTCTGGCTCTCTTCCACAACGTGTAGCTCCCCTGGTGCTGCAGGTGGGACACGGTAGGTGTCTGGTGAGTCCCACCTCTAATATAATAATACAGATATAATAGATTCTCTGGTCTCTGATAGAGGATCTGAGTTTGAAGGATAGACCACCCGCAGGGGCGAGAGGGGAATTTTTTTAATGTGTGTATGTGTGTGTGTGTGTGTGTGTGTATCAATATCTGTCAATACATTTAGAATAATATTTATGATATCAGTCGATTTACCATGTAAACAACCAGACTGACAGTAACAATATGACTGTTTTGTGCAAGCAACGCTGTACACACAGACATGCATGCATTCACACATGTTGTCGTTTAATAATTAGAAGGAACCCACAGTAGGAAAGTGGAGCACACTAGAAAAATGTATTAATGTTATCTTACATGTCTCCATATACTGACTGGAGTTTCTCTGTACAGATTTTTTTTTCCTTTTTTCTAATGTTTATGTCTCCATATGTCTGACTTTTTTTGTCTAAACCCCCACACTTCCCACACACACACCCACATAGCATGCACAAACAAAGGCACACTCGTGCGTGCGCACGCACACACACACACACACACACACACACACACACTCTCTGACCCTTTACGTGGGAAAAGATTTTCCCAGCTGTCGCATGAATTCCACCCATCCATCTATTTTCCTACTTTTATCCAGTTCAGGGTTGCAGGGGACTGGAAGCCAAAACAATTGAGAACAAAATACTTCTAAATAAGACTTGTTTGTCACCTGATAAAGGGTACAGTTTCCTGCTCTGACTTCAGAGCAGGAATCACAAAGCTGACTGGGAACTCAATAGAACTGACATCAGATCAGCCACCATTTTGGCCTTTCCTGCTATTTATTGTTTCTTGAAGATTTAAACATTTGATGGTTAGAAACTACTTTGGAATATCAACACTGAGACTACCATACTTAACCAAACATTTTAATATGGTTGGCATTATATTAAAGCACCCTATTGATGATTTTACTTGTGTTAGCCTATTAACTTCTAAATGTGCATGTAGTAAATTGCTGTAATTTTCCAAAGTGTGGAATACATTCTTAGATGGATATCTAAACACAACCATTCCTATCTGACTGGATCCTTGAGGTCAATTATCCAACAAAGTGAACAGTTCGCAGCGTGTATTTTTGTTACAGTTATGGGCTCTTTAGCTTTTACCAGCGAGCTTTTTCAAATTTTCTAAAAGTTCAAAATTTCTGTTACACCAGATGTCCTTCAGGTAACACAGTCCACTTTGTTGACCTAAAGCTCAACCAAGAGGTCACTGCAAATTCTGAGATTTTAAGCAAACCAATTACCCTGGGAAAAATAAGTAAAAGAACCTGTGTGATTTGACTGTGTGTTGTCATCTACCATCTGCCATTACTGGCTGGTGTGGGGGGGAGAACAAGGAGACAATGTAGAAGAGAGCCAAAGACTAACAATAACTAGTGATGCAGAGTGAGTGGAAAAAGGTAAGTGAAGAAGAAACACTAGTAGAGAGTGTCTCTGTCTTCTGAATCCAAACTGGAAATGGTTCCACTGGAAGAGGTGCCTGGAAGAAGGGTGACTACATATGATTGACTATGAGGTCTTCAAGAAAAGGTGGGGCCTGATTATTCAAGACTTTTTTGTGATGAGAAGGATTTTAAATTTGATTCTCGATTCAACAAGGAGCCAATGAAGCCAATATAGGAGAAATATGCGGTCTCTTCAAACCTCAGTTTTATCTGAATTAAGAAGCAGAAAGTTAGCGGCCATCCAGGTCTTTATGTCTTTAAGACATTCCTGCAGTTTAACTAATTGGTGTGTGTTATCTGGCTTCATGGACAGATAGAGTTGGGTGTCATCTGCATAGCAGTGAAAATGTATACTATGTCTTCTAATGATACTGCCTAGGGGAAGCATGTATAATGTAAACAGAATTGGTCCTAGCACTGAACCCTGTGGAACTCAGAAACAGAAGACAGCAGGAGCTTTGATACAAATGGAAACACAGAAAAATCAGTTGAGAAGCCAGACGGCTGCATGCGTGTCAGACACCTCAGGTAATATTTGTAATTATGAGACTCAGAGAACACAGTTCTGCTGTGTAATATCAGCAGCTGACAGTCATCCACTCTGTTTGGGGACCTTTCATCTCCAGTTTGCCTAAGCTTTTGATCTGCACTGTTTTAATATCACTGTAAGCCTCTTGAAAAAGATCCAGGTTAGTTTTCTGTCTCTCTGCTGGACAATCCAGTTGCTTAGATTTTGAAAGGCAATGCAAGCTTTTTACAGTTTTTTGAAACTAAGTTAAA
>VUQG01025863.1:4092-18645 GCA_015106755.1 Etia nguti | reverse complement strand
GGATGAGAAACTAACAGCGCAGGAACTCCAGCAACACTTAACCTCCTAAGACCCGAACTCTTTCATGGCATGCATTTTTAATTTCTCTTTGCTATTTGGGCTGATTGGGACCTGATGAATGTAAAAACAAAAAATTACCAGATTTTTGTTTCTGAGAAAAATGAGATCCACATATGAGGACATTCGTTTTTAAATTTCGATAGAACAGTGGCAGTGTAATGTCCTCGTAAGTGGATATCAAGCCCATGTAGAGCAAAATTTAGTATTTTGGTCTAGACAACCCAAAATGTGATGTCCACATATGTGGACGCCAGGTCCTAGGAGGTTAAACCATTTTACGAGTGTTGATGTTGTAGAGTTTGTCCACCAGAGGGCACTCTGTATCTTCCCTGCTGGCAAAATCAGCTGATCCGAGCAGAATGTTCAGAGTAAAAATGAGATCCATGACTTGTCATAGCAGTAAACAAGATTATTGTTTAAACTGGATTGAAAAATTGAAATTTGTTTCATGTGTCATAAAGAAAAGAAAAAAATATCAGCTGATATATTGGCTTTTTAAATCACCAAAATATTGGTAATATAAATCCTAAATGAGTCAGGCTCTAAATAAAACCCCTGAAAGGTGAAGTGAATAAGACTGTTTGCCTTTAAGTCACAATGTTCTGCTCTAAAAATCTGGATCCTGACATTTGTGCAGATGTTTCTTTGATGAGCACCACTAACATAAATGTTTTAAATGGGCCAAACAAACTATGGCGCGCTCTGCAGTACCAAACAAAATGCCAGAGAACATGAAAAGTGCTAAAGCCACCAACACAGCCTCCAATTCGCCCAGATCCAAAATCCACACGAGCATGCACTGAAAGAAACTCCACCCATAGAAGGCTCCACCCTGCAGCCAGTCGGGTCAACACAGAGATAAAATATTTCACACCAATCTTCTTTTAAAAAAAAAAAAAATAAATATAGGGGACAAAGGGAACTCGCCATTTGTGTTTAATAACCATAAGCCAGCATCACAAGAACAGGTAAGCAGGGTGTGAAACAGCTTCACCTGTAAACTGCGATGGTCCAGACGACCGCTGCCAGGAGGATTTTGTATCTCCTGAAGGCGAGCGTGGAACCGTGAAGAAAGAGCGGGAGATGAGGGCCGATCACGACAGCGAAGCCCTGAGTGAGGTACCAGTGCCAGGGGTGAGAGCCGTAGAAATCAGCCACACCGTGCAAGATGTTAAACTTGAGGAAGTTGAACTGCACCGGTGTCCACTGGAAAACAGAGAGGAGCCATTACAGCCAACCGACTTCATGCTGAGGGAGTTAGTGGATGTGTGTGTGTGTGTGTGTGTGTGAGAGAGACACAGGTTTTACCTTCTCATAGAAAAAACAGTCGATCGCCGTTGAAGTGACAACGGCCAATGTCCTAGTGATGAAAGAACAATCATACACCAG
Source organism: Etia nguti (assembly GCA_015106755.1). Taxonomy (NCBI): domain Eukaryota; kingdom Metazoa; phylum Chordata; class Actinopteri; order Cichliformes; family Cichlidae; genus Etia; species Etia nguti. Next base: position 17,196 of record VUQG01025863.1, on the reverse strand, counting down.
AGATAAAAGACTGTAAAGCCAACGGTTATAGAGGAGAAGAGGCTGAAAGTACGAACCCTGTGGGAATGTAGTTATGAGTGATGAGCCTCAGTTTGTTGTCATCCTGCCAGAAATGATACAACAGTAGAGGAAACCAGACGATCACGGCCGTCGGGCGAATAATCACAGCCAAGGCCACCAGGGCCAAGTACTTCTTACTGGAAAACAGCAGCATGTATGTAAAACATCCAACAGAGATCATCAGAGTAAATAAAAAGTACGTTTCACTTCTGTGTAATTCAACAGGAGAGACTTTGGTGCACAGCTTCGCTTTAAAACTGCCGGCAATCAGTTTAGATGGAGGTTATTATTTATAACTGTGATCAAGCTACATTTCAGATGTTTAGTTAGGTCTCTGGTTATGTGGAGTGATGGGGAGGGCTAAGATCGATGGGGAGATAGGTGTCTGTTTTTTAATTTGTTTTTTAAAATTTCTTTATTTGATTTTTCTTTTGTTTGTGTTTTCTTGAATTTAAAAAAAATGCAATAATTAAAAAACATTTTTATCTCAAATAACATGGAAGATGATTAAGACCTGCTGTGTGTTTTGGACCCGGGCAGAGGAAAGTAAGAAAGAGCCAGAGTGGTGATGGTGGCCTCCATGCTGTTGGTCAGAGTCCTGGTGCAGCAGAACCACGTGAACCAGGAGCACATGTGACAGAAGAACTGGAGGTGAAAGACAAGTGAGGATTAGATATGAAAACTGCAGAGCACTGAAGCTGTTTTTATTATTATTATTATTATTATTATTATGTTTAAACCACAGTGTGAAGTGAACTAATGGCAGGTTACCATCTTCCATCTTTAAAATAATCCAAAGCGCAGTCACCATGCAAAACAGCCTGTTTATGTTCACTCAAATCTTTCATTATCTGCAATAATTAATTCAATTCTATCTTCAAACACAGACACACTGTCGTACATCCACCTACCGTCCATCTTGCAACATTCTGATTTTCCAGCGTTTGAAGCAGGAAGAAGAATTTCATGTCAGCAAATGAAGCCAGAAGCGACTGAAGAATTCGCGGAAGCCAAATCTGAAGAGGCAGACAAGTTTATAGAAACTTCATGACTACAGGAAATCGTTCAAATGCTCATTAAAAAAAAAAGTTTACACAGAGAAAATAATAAAGAAACTTGCCAGCAGCTGGACCGAGTCATAGCTGATGAACTGTAAGAGCTTATATAAGAATGCGAAGAGAAGTGGATATGAGAATCCTCTTATTCCCGCCTTCCATTCCCAGGTCAGATACCCATAAGTTACTGAGTTAAGGTTATAACAGGATAGAAAAACAAAAGTAACGCATGAAGCTGCTGTTGGGATTTAAAACGGTGAACAGTCACTTCATGCATCTCTGCTAGGAACCATGAACATAAACAGGGGGTTTGCACATTTCAGTTTAGTTTTTCATTTTCTTTACGTTGTAACTTGTGGGATTTTATCAGGGGCAACAATTAAGAAGTTCAGAAAAGCACAAAAACTAGAGCTCAACAGTCTAACCAGATATGCAATCACTGGCAACTTTTCAACTGTTAACGCAAATATTTAATCAGCCAATCACACGCCAGCAACTCAATGCAATTAGACATGGTGACATGATCAAGACACCTGCTGAAGTCCAATCTGAGCATCACAATGGGGAAGGAAAGTGATTTAAGTGACTTTGAAAACAGCAAAGTTGCTTAAAAATATTTTTTTAAGTAAATGAATGAATAAAAGTGCACTTATCTAATGTGCCCGTGGATAACACACTGCAGCCCGCTCACTCTGTGAGGGGTGTCTCCCAAAAAGGATATTTGAAGACCATCCTATGGGAGACCTCCAGAGACTGCCAGTACTCATCCGGGACGAAGCTGGTTTGAACCAGGAGGCAGTTAATCAGTCTGAACACCACACAAAACACGGCCACGCTCAGCACACCTGTGGAGGTCAGACAGATGAGCACATTTGAGAAGCTGTGGTGAACATCTGTTTTAGTTCTCTTTGTGATGAACCTCAGAGCCCCACCGATGCTCAGAGGACTCTCCTCCTGCCTGGAGTATAGCTGGGATTTACGTCTTCTCAGCTTCACGTCCTCCACTTTGCTCCCAAACTTTAGCCGTGAGCGCAGATTCTCCATCTTCACATAAACCTCCTGCGGGCATAGCTCACCTGTCCCCGGATGTGTGGCAGCAGGTGATTTCGCTCCTCACACAATAAAAAGTTAACATATACGATCAGTTTTAAAAGCACAAAGTGTAGACGAACTGAGCTGCAGGCCTGCCGACAGGGACGAGCGAGTTTCGGGTTTATTTAACCAACATTATTAGACTGTTACATCTCCAAAAAAGTCATCATAAATGTAAGTTAACTTCAGTTAGCTAAATGAACTATGGAGCGCTTCCGCAATCATATCTACTTCCGGTGAAAGGTTCTCCCCCGCCTTCAAAATAAAAGCTCCTTTTTCTTTATTTTGTCATCCTGCTGCTTTAAGGTTGGATATATTGTCCATTCACAGATGTTTCTCTGCATACTTTGGTTGTGACGAATGTTTATTTCAGTTTTTTATTATTTTATTTTTATTTCAGTTACTGTTTCTTTTGTTATTACCACAAACTGATTTCTGGTGTTTGCCAATTGTTGTAAATGAATTGTTTGCCAATAATTTGTCAAACATATAGCTGAAAAATGATATAAAAACATTTTGAGCCACAAACAACATTCATGTCAAAAACTAGAAGTTGCAATCAATTTTTGGCAAAGTGACTTTTATATATCTTTTATCTATCCAGCTAAAGAGTGTCACTAACATAAAAAAAAAAAAAAAAATCATTGTTTTGCAAGAGAAATTTGGTCAAGACCCCAGCAGAAATGGCAACAAATATAATATAGTACTTCTGGAAAGATGTTTTAAATAGCCAAAAAGGACTGGATACATTATTATGTAGGTACAATAACGCAGAGTCATTAAAACACTTCAAAAATTGGTAATTTCTTTATTTTTTATATAACCTCCTCATAAATCCTGATGACTACATAAGTAAAGACATAGCACATAGAAACATTTGGCAGATGATTGCTTTTTGGCACAACACCCTCCTATCAACTTGAAGTAGCCTGTCAATTGTTCTTTGACATCCAGAAGGCACTGACACCCAAAGAACTGCCACTCAGTGGCTATTTTCTGTTTTCCAGGCTGTTCTCTGTAAACTCTAGAGATGGCTTTTATGGAAAACCCCAGTAGATCAGCAGTTTCTGAAATACTCACACCAGCCTGTCTGTCACCAACAATGACGCCACGTCACTTAAATCACCTTTCTTCCTCATTAGCAGGCCACAGCCATCAGGGAATACAGTTTCCATGAAAGGCTGTACATGGTCTGCAACAATGCTTATGTAGGTGATACATCTCAAAGTAACATTCACATGGATGGTAGGACCCAAGGTTTCCCAGCAGAACACTGTCTAAAGCATCACGCTGCCTCCACCAACTTGCCTTCTCCCCATAGTGGATTCACCTGCCCATCCAAATTATGTAAAAGAAAACATGATTCATTAGACCAGGTGATTGCCCCATGGTCCAGTTCATTCTTGGTGCTTTCGGTGGTAGAGGGGGAGTTGCATGGGCACTCAGATGGATCTGTAATGCAGAGAGGTGTTCTGACACCTCTGTCGGAGTGCCTTGGTCGCCCATGCCTCTGTTGCTAATTCACTACTGTTCCTTCCTTGGACTACTTTCAGATACTGACCACCAGAGATGGGCAGCAACACGTTACAAGTACAAGTAACTTGTTAGTATAATCCGATTACTTTTTTCAAGTAAAGAGTAAAGTAAGGGATTACTATTGCAAAAAAAGTAATTAGATGACCGTTACTTTCCCGTAAGCACACTGCATTACTGTGTTACTAAACCGTGAATTTGTTTGTGAGAGTGTCATGACAATGACGTACGAGCGTGCGACGTCCGTGGTAGCAACAGACGTGTGTAGATCAACAATGGATAATATAGAGTGCGGGAGAGAGTACGGCCACGCAGCGTTTAAAGCTTGGAAGTACTTTCATTACTTTGAGTTTGATTCTGTAAAAAGTGACAAAAACATTAGCGTCCGCTGTACACTGTGTGGGAAGAAAACTTCTTTTTACAGCTTAAAAACTATACTTCAAGTGTGAGCAAGCACCTCGCAAGCTGGCATGGCAATGTGAAATTCACAGAGAAACCCCTGGATCCCCCCCACTGACATGACCACTGCAGCACCGGGCAAACCTCCAGAAACTCCTGCTAAACAGGTGAAAATAGATTAAAGAGCAACAGGACTTAGTGCTGCTGATTCTTTGATTTTATTTATTTTTTTGCTGCATTTTACTTGCATCTATTTGAAAGAGTGAGTGTAAACACAAAAAAATATTTTATTTTATATGCTGGAATATGCAGAAAATAGGTTTAAATGTTAAAAAAATTTATTCAAGTCAAAGACTGTTGCATGTAATTAATTTTTTGCTTGATGCAATGTGTATAAAGTAAAAAATATTAAAACTAATAAAACAATTTTAAAAAAGAGACTTTTTCATTTGATTCAATTTTATATGATGGATTATGCAGAAAAAAATAGAATTGGGCTGGAAAGTCTATTGCTTTATTACGTATTCAGGTTGTGTATCATGTTTTTAAAAAGTAACAAAGTAATAAAGTAACAGGATTACTCTCTTGGAGAAGTAATCAGTAATAGGTAACTAATTACTATTTTCAAGTTACTTGACCAGCACTGCTGACCACTGCAGATTGGGAACACCACACAAGAGCTGCAGTTTTGGAGATGCTCTGACCCAGTCGTATCACTATCACAGTTTCAAACTACATTAAATGATAATGTATTGGCAGCAGGTCCAACCAGGTCCTCCACTACCTTTCAAGAGAAAAGAGGAATATTACATATTATAAATAAAAGCAGTAAGTGACGGACAGGAATCTTTGCCAAATCTCAGTGTAATTTTATATATAAAACTTTTATTTTCTTTTGGAAAGCGTCCAGTAATGAAATTCTGATCCAAACGCCTCAACAGCGAAATCTGCAGGACGGAGGAGGCAGGACAGCTGAGATTGGTGTTTTCGTTTCCTTCAAGCAGCAAGTAACTGTACGCTCCTGTGGGTGGCGCAGTGCAGCTTTTGGAGGTCACAGTTCAGCGTAGAAGAAGAATGTCATCCTGCTGTAACTGACTGTCCTGCTTGTTGTTTCTTCTGTTTTTACCTTCTCATGTTTTTATCTGTGTGTCTGCTCCGCAGTTACAAACACATCGATCAAAAGGCTTCCTCGGTGAGCTATGAAAGTTACAAAGAATAATTTTTAAATCGGCTAAAATATTACATTTGAAATGTTTCCAGCTAGAAGGTGAACAAAATGTAAAGCTAGCGATAAGCTTCTGGTAATATCCGATATGGATTTTTCAAAATAATAGTATACATATAGTTAATTTTCCAGAGGAAAAGGCACTGAGCGGTGGTGCAAACGAATTTGCTAAGACCTAAAAATACTTTAAACTTTTCTCACATTTTTGTGCCTTGTGGTATAGAGATGAGTGATTTCACTACTGTTTTCACATTTTTTAAAGCTGTGTGGTGGGCCAACTTGGACATTTAAAGTGTCTTATCACTCTTTTATTGTTCTTTTAGGTTCACTATTGGGAATCCTCATTTTTAAAATAATAATAAATCATGTTTCGAAGAAGACTGCCTTTCACACAGTTAGCCTTTGCCACAATGCTCGGAGTTGCCGGTGGAATTTACATCTACAGACCTTATTTCGAGACAGTGCCAAAGACATCAGGACAGCAGATCCAGGACGAGCCAAAGAAACAGAATGAAAGGGACTGAAGGAGTTCAAAAAGGCAGGAGGCTGCTGGACTGGAGGCCAAACAAAAAGACAAGATCACCATGGATGAAGTCATACTGATTCCTAATGTTTGTAATTATAAATGTACAGAATAAATATTTAATAATCTCATGTTCGCATATCTGTTTCAGAATGACTTGTAACAAAATTAATTACTCATCAGTTTCTAAAAAAGAAAAGTCTTTGCCTTACACTCTTACAGTTATCTGTAGGAGGTATCTTTTATATGAGTAAATGCTGTTACCCATGAGACTGTGAGCCCATAAAGCTTAGAGATAACTAAATTGATCAAACATTACTAAAAGGACTGTAACGGCCCTCTAGTTGTCCTTAGTTGCCCTTGCTGAGTGTTATACAGTGCCACATTTGCGTGCAGAAATCTGCAAAGAGAAAATGAGGTTTGTGGTCCACAGGAGCCTGAAAACAGGTCACATTTTGTTCTGCCACATGAAATGCATTCGTGTCTGTTCATGGAATAAACGAAGTACCAATGCATCGATATAAAAAATATTTACATTTGTAATTCATTCAATTAGCATGAATTATAAGCACTATACAAACAAATCCATGGTTGAAGGGGGACCTTGCGTGGAATATTCTCTGATATCGGATAGGTCCCCATGGTGTTACCCACAAATGGTGTTGTGATATCAGTGGGAAGTGCCCAGATCACCTTTTTCTAAAAAAAATGACTCAACACAGGCGCCTAATTGAACTACACCAGGGGTATCAAACATGCAGCTCTAGACTTTTCCCATTTCCTGTGGTTCTGACGGAAAACCAGATAAAGAAATGCAAAAATCTGAATAATATTTGTTTTTGTAACATCTAAACATTTATTTAAGTGATGAAAAATGTGTCATTACATCCCCCAACTATAAAAATATGTAGCCTACACAGAGTTTTAAAAAAGTTTTAATATTCTGTCGACTAAAATGTGCTTCGTAGCTTACATTTTTTTCGTCATCTTACAATAGCACCACCAGCATGACTACAGGTCTCTTTTTTCCCCTCCTCCACTTGCCCATTGTATTGTACATATCATTGTGTTTTTTTCCAAATTACTACCTGTCTCCGACCTGTCTTCCCACGTCAAGTCTTTGCTATGTATGTATGGCTGGGGGGGTCCAATTTCACTGCAGGTGTAAACATTGCATATGACAAATAAAGGATTGATTGATTGATTGACTATTGACAAAAACAGGCAAGAAATGGCATTGAGAACAACTGGACTTTCTAATATTTGCAGTGTTTGTTAACTGTCTGCATTATCTTAATGTATACTTTGGGTCATAAGATAGAACCACGACTTAAATGTATTGTTAAGCTAGATATCTATCTATATCTAACATTAATCTCAGAATCCTTACTTTTGTTTTACAGAATGTCAGAATTCTAATAAAAAAGACATTAATCTCAGAATTCTGATTAAAAATCTAGATCTCAGAATCCTGAGGTTATTGTCAGAATTATAATAAAGAAAAGTCAGAATGGTCAGAATTGAGATTTATAAAGTCTGACTTTCTGTTGGTTTTTTAATATCCTTATGTAACATGCCCCCCTGCCTGTTGTTAGTGGGCCCCCTTTCTGCCCGCTACTTAAAAAAAAAAAAATCCTGGAAACGCCCCTGCGCTGAATATTGTGTAATTAAAAAGTGCCTCAAAACGAGCACATGGCGTAGATACAGTTTGCGTTGGCGCAGTTATCACGCTGCCGTGTGTAGTTATTAGAAAATGTGACGCTTCCTGAGACTATATCGTGTGTTAGTTGAAGCAGTGCGGTCTGGTCCGGCGGTGTGTTGTAACGGCCGTTTCCTTCAGTTAGCTGACGTTAGCCGTGAGGAGGAGCTGTTTCTCAGCACGACCACACCGACCGAGTTACCACGGCTGCTCACTGCTGATGAGACTGCTCTCATGTCGACTAAAAGGCCAGCGGCGACGGACAAAGTAAAACTTTCATTTCTTAACTTTCCCTAAAGTCTTCAGGGGCCACTTTTTCAGCCACTTTTTTTTTTTTAAAAAGACACACGACAAAGCGCCCAGCAGCAACGCCCCGCGGCGGGTGAGTATACTCCAGGAAATGTCAGTCGAAGAAACCAGCCTCTAGCATCTGTCTGCAGTTAGCAAGAAAACTTTTACCTCGCTCGGTTATGTTGCTTTGGGACTGCCTGTGTTTGTGTGTGCGCGCTGCTGGTAAAGTAAAGGAGCGCTGGCGTGGGGAAACGTTTTAGCACCTGCTTTATCCTCTCCTCAAACAGCCAGAGCTCGTAGCTTTCTCCACACTTGCTCGATAATTGGAGCAGACTGTTGAAACGTGTGAAACTCGGGCTGTCTCCAGCTCTTATCACACTTCTTCTCTGCCATGCTTAGACCAAACTGTTGGCAGCAGTTTGTTTGACAGAGGAAGCTGCCATGCAGTTCAGCCTTCTTTGCAGGATCTATGTTAAGGTTTTTTTTTTTTGGTTTTTTTTGTTTTTAATAACTGATTATTTCTTGCCTAACAAGTCACGTGATCGCCAGTGACACACACATGAGGACCAGCTGATGATTATTAGATTCTATCGCCCAGTTTTCGCTTAATCGATTGGAGCATGGCAATGGCTTTTGTGCGCCTCTCACTGCCTGCTGCTGATAAGCCCGAACAAGGTATTTTAATAACTAGATAGCTGATGCAGGACCATCATATCCATATCCAGTCACACACATCACTTGTGTGCACCCTTTTTCTTTTCTTTTCTTTTTTTTTTTTTCTTGTCTATTATGCTTGAAGTTTATGGTACTGGCACATCCGGATTTTCCCAAGGAGCTGCCTGCTTCTGTTTTGGACAGCTGCCCAGGGTGGGTCGTCCACTTTAGCTTTGACACATGATTAAAGCTGCTTTTTGTTTGCATGGGTGGCAGCCGGACAGGATTGGCCTCTAAATCCATACCCATGCATATCAAGGTACAGCCCTGAGTTTCTCCAGCTTTGGTATATTCTACAGCTTCTTTAAAGGTTTCTTTCTAGACAGCTCTGGACAAGATGTCCCAAAACAAGACTAAATTAAAGACAAACAACATGACAAAAGTATGACATGTATGATAACAAATCAGAAAATGTGATAAGAAAGCTGTCTGTAAAGTTTTCAATGTTGTCATTTAAGGACTTTTGTTAAAGAAACAACATAGGTTAGTTAAAGCTGCCGCTTAACAGTTTTCAAAACCTATAAAAGATCAGCTTTCATACCATCAGTAATAAGTCTCATCACAGTTTGTGAAATGGTCTCAACCTCTAATCTGTTGTTTTGTGTTCCCGGTAACACTTTTCTCACCCTCCTTAACGTGTTCCGAAATGCGTAGTGTTATAATAACAACCTCTGCATGGCTTTTTTTATGTTGAAGGTATGGAAGCCTGTTTATGCCAGTGGAAAAAAAACCCAATCATTTTTTGTCATCCATGAGTCAATCTTTTGAGTTGGGCATATCAATATTTCCACTTAGTTTCTCAGACTTTTGAGTAGGTAACTAGGGATTGAGATAATAATTTGAACTTCTGACTCATGGATGGCAAAAAAAAGTTGTTTATTTTTTTAGAGGTGGAAACAAGCTTTCATGCAAAGTGGTTCGAGGGGAGGTGAGCCATTTTGCCTCTCAAACCAGTAAAATAAAATTGGGTTAAACTTTTTTTTTTAAAGCTCTTTTATTGGTTACCTTGATGATGCATCCCTGGTTTGTCTGAGAAGCAGGTATGGTGCAGAAATCCAGTCCAATCCAACTTCATTTATAGAGCGCTTTAAAAACAATATAGTTGACCAAACTGCCTTCCAATTAAAAGATAGCAATAAAATACAAAAACACATATTAAACAAAAATAAATACAAATAAAACATGGAAAAACTGAAATAAAAACAGAGTAAAAATATAATTCAATATAATTCATGCGTACGCGTTATTTTCAAAGTCCAGCTGACTGATGAAGAAGTGACATCTCATCTTCATGAGGACAAACAGACAAGCTACTTTTGTGGAACAATTTCAGATTTTGCTATTAGACTCTGCTGTCAATTCGGACAATATAACACATGTACAAACGAGAGTAATTTTGAAGCCTGTGAAGGCTCATGCCAGCTGATAGTGAGGTGGACTCTCAGGGTAGAGTATGAATGCCGGTGTACCACAGGTAAAGATGTTCAGATACAGTCGTTTTTACAGCTAACCCTGGATGGGTTGCCAGACTATTACATAAAGGGACAATTTTAGGACCACCCATTAACCTAACCTGCATGTCATCTTTTGCCCTAATAATGAAACCCATACCCATAAATGTACTTAAATCAATCAACAGTCTTAGTTCCCATCTATGGAGACATTTCATACTGGGTCCATAGTGTAGTGGTTAACACACTTGTGTTACATGTTACAAGTTCCCTGGTTTAAGACAACCCCAGCCTCAGGAGTCACAAGCTCCTAGTGCCAATCCCAGTCCCGGGGATAAATAGCAGGGTTGGAGGGTGGAGCCATTATACAAGTATAACATGAATTACAACTTGTATGTGGTATCTGCACCATTCATCTTTACTCTTATTTTAGGTTGTACGGTGGTTAGCACTGTCACCTCACAGCAAGAAGGCTCCTGGTTCCACCGGCTGTCTGAGGCCTTTCTGGGGGGGGGGTGTTGCACGTTCACCCCGTACATGTGTGGGTTTTCACCAGATAGTCTGGCTTCTTGCCACAGTCCAAAGACACACAGGTGATTAAAATGGTTATTGGTGGACCTCTGAGTCCCAGCAGCACTTGGATTCTTACACTGAGAGTACAGAGTGCAGATCTCCCACATGAAACCAGCATGTCATATTTTTCTTTTAGAGTGGTGTACATCCAGTGAAGGAGGACGACCCGTGGTGTTATTGATTATGAAAGATTTGCATTTTGTAAGGCAGTAACAAGGACAGGACTGCTGCTGCTTCTTCTTCCTTCTTCTTTTTGATTCTCTCAGCTCATGTTTTCTTGCCTAACACAAGAGATCATACTGTGCTATCGGAGCTTGGTTCCTTTTCACAGCTATACTAGGTTTGGGAAGTGCTGTATGACTGTGCAATTTACCTCCAACTTTACATTTTAGAACAGTAACACACATACCGTGTAATGCATTTTCTTGATGTATGATGATGTGCCATTTTTTTGTACTTAAATGAGACACAATAAGAACTTCTCTGATTAGCTGATAATAATCTGCAGAAATGTGCTGACACAATCTTCACTGTGGTTTTGCTCGACTGTGTCATTTCTGTGACCTGTTTTTGCTGAAGCACATTTTGTATATTGGCTCAAGCTTTTGAGTCGATTAAAAAAAACATGAACAGGGTAGAGTTTCTTTTTTCTTTTTTCTCTTTAGTAGCATGTGGCCCTGTTGTCTTTAGGTACATAGTCGCCAGCTTGCTGTAAGGAAGGAGGAAAAACCTTGATTAAAAAAGAATACTAATGCTAATGATGAATGACTGCTTTACTGTCTTCATAGACAAAGTATATTGGCCCATTTCCAGAGCACTAAAAACAGTAACTGGTCTAAAACTGGCTGCAAGTCCTACAAGGTTAATCCAGTATTTTTATTAAAACCCTTGATTTAAAACTGAAAGTTTTTTTTTTCCTCCATTACAGAGTACATTTTGACTTGTCATAACAGGAGAAGCATTTTTCAGTCTCACAGTTCCAGTGAGACACAATACATCACAAGGACTTTAAACTTCTTTAGATAAACATGATTTTTATTAGTGAGCATTTCAATAGATGCAATAATTAGGTTAAATTATATCTAATTACTTTTCCAACTTGTTGCTGAGGACGAAACAAAAACTCATGACGAAACTCATGGCCACTGATCAATGGTCTTTGATCAGTAGTTGCTGATCAATGGTTGTCATGATAATTTGCATATTAATGATCAAGAAACTGACCTCACAGCCCATGTTTGTCAGTGGTGCTAGTTTCAGTCATTGTGCAAATGTACTGTTTATAAGGTTGGGGAAACCTGCAGTCAGCTGAGAGTGAAGAAGTCATTTGGATGAGTGACGAAATGTATCTCCCATTTAAAAACGCTATGTCCAGATTAACAGAATCAGCTTTTGGGGTAAAGGCTCCAGTGTTTACTTGTTGATTAAACTATTTAGATTGCTTTGTGGTCACTTTAGTTGTTGATCTATATGCATGTGAGCAGTTCAGCCACACTTATAATTTTACAACCTCATTTCCAAATATTTGGGACACTGATTAAAAGCTAAATAAAAAGCAGTGTGCAATAATTCATATTTATACTCTATACCTAAGTAAAACTACTACAAAGAAGAAAAATTATGCTTAATTTCAGCTGCATGCTAACACGTTTCAGAAACAGCACTTTTCCCACTATGTTGCATCACCTCTTTAACAACACTAAGTATTTGGAAGCTGAGTGAAACAGTTTTACATTGTTGCTTAATTCAGCAGTTGCTTAACAGTTTGTAGCCCTCTTTGTCATTTTTATTGTTACGTAATGCACCATTGGGTGGCCAGTCTGGACTGCTGGCAGGGCAGTTTAGTACCTGGACTCTTACCACAGAGTCGTGCTGTTGAAATGTTGCATCTGTGCACATACTGTTCCAAAATCACTCTATATACACTGTTTGGCATTAATGGTGCCTTCACAGGTGGGCGAGTTACCCAATGTCTTCCATAACGTCACAGATCCTGAAAAAGGATTTCATTGGTCAGGCTACAGGACAGTTTTCCACTTTGTGTCAGTCCATTTTAAATGAACCTGAGCTCAGAGAAGTTGGTGTCTTGTTTGTATCTGTTTTCTCTTTGCATCAGTGGTGGCAGCAGCAAGGAGCTGTGCTCGCTGACGGTAGTTTTCAGAAGCGCTTCTGAGGAGATTTCTCAGTAATTTCTCAGTATTTTAAACAAGGTGTGGAAATACCGTATTTTTCAGTTTTATGCTGTAGAATTTCTGAACTACTTATCCTCGCAGTTTTTCCACAGAGTGAACTCCACCCATCCAGTAGAATATGCTCTATTTATTCTGGGTCATAACTGTTAATAATTATGAGATGAGAATTTTTGTTTTTTTTGTTGGACCTGTCTAGACTTTTTTTTTTTTTTTTTTTTTTTTTCTTTTTTTTTTTTTTTTTTTTATTTTTTTTTTTTTTTTTTTTTTTTTTTTTTTTTTTTTTTTTTTTTCTTTTAA
>VUQG01025858.1:0-34265 GCA_015106755.1 Etia nguti | reverse complement strand
ATGATATGGAATTTATCCCTGCACAAATAGATGGATGTTATACAAATTGGTTAACAAGAGGGATTGGACCGTTTTGCTCAATGTCAGGAAAAGAAGGTTTACTTAGTTTTGAAAAACTAAGAGACACTTATGGTTTGGAAAAACAAGATTTTTTCAGATATCTCCAAGTCAGGTCCTATTTCAACAGTAACATAAAAACTCCAGAAGAACATAGTGGAGGCCTAGTCCCCCTTATAATAGAGGCTTATAAAGGTAAGATTAAAAATAAATTGATAGCTAAACTTTATCAGAACCTACAATCACTCAAGGATCAATCAACCAATTATATTAAAATTAAATGGGAAATGGAGGCTAAAGTCAACATATCAGAGGAAAGTTGGTTAAACATATGTGGAACACAGATGGATACTACTAGTTCAGGTTACTGGAGGGAATTCACATGGAAAAATTTTATTAGGTTTTTTATAACCCCCAAAAGAAAATATAAACAAAGGGGTCAACTGAGAGACGGACACTGCTGGAGACATTGTGGGGAAAATATGGCAGATCACTTTCACATATTTTGGAACTGCCCAGTAATCCAACCATACTGGAGTGAAATGGTTGAATCAATTTACTTGGTGACTGGTCTTAAATTTAATTTGGATTTCTGTATTGTGTATTTGGGTGATATCCCATCTGCCGTCCCCTTAAGGGACAAATATTTGATAAATATCCTGTTGGGGGCGGGTAAAAAAGCTCTTACCAGGAAGTGGCTGGAGAAAGAGCCCCCAACAAAGAAAGACTGGATGGGAATAATGGAGGAAATATACAGAATGGAAAAACTTACATCCCTTTTGAACCTTAAAATGGACCAATTTCATAAAAATTGGAGGAAGTGGGGAATATTTGTTGAAAGTAGTAATGTGGGATGATGGGTGATGGGTTATATAACCAGAATTTAGTTAATTATTTTCACGCAACCACTGGAAGAAGAAAAGCCTGCTAAGGACGTGGCCACTGCTTTTAGAAGGCACCTCATAAAATAAACTTTCTATAAAAATAAAGTTTAAAAAAAGAAAGAAAAAAAGAGCGAATCAGTTTAAGGTTCCTAGAAGCTTCCTATCTGATATTAGTTTACTTCCTGTATTGAACATGTATACTAGACAGTTTATAGTATAGAAAATGTGTTTTACACGGTTGGGGAAGTGTTTGGTTTCAGCTGAAAATATCATAATCAGGTATCTTTCTAAAGTATAATATTTGCACAATTTTATTTTTTCTACAATTTTTCTATAATAACGCTACTACTACTACTACTACTACTACTAATAATAATAATAATAATAATAATAATAATAATAATAATAATACAATAATTTTGCTTCTGTGTTTGTTTTCTCTGATGATATTTGTTTATATACTTTTGAAAAAGAGGCCTGGGAATGTGAAAAAACACGGAGAGAACCTGTTTGTCCGGTACTTACCAGTGATGACTACTCAAGGAACAAAAAATGGTGACTCAGGGACCAACAACGCTGTTGGTTGAGGAGTTTAGTAACCCATGACTTACACTCAGTGGTTTCATTCATCACTCTTTGTCATGCTGAGTTTGCTCAGTACTGCAAAAATTCAAAGGTGTTATCTAAAAGGGTGTAAATATGTTTTAGTGTGTTGAAACTCGTGTCATTGTGAAATATTTCTCTTCTCAGAATAAAAAAAAACTAAGTCTGAATTAGTTTTAATTTAAAATGCTTATGTTGTTTGTTCTCAACCCCACCTGTCTAAAAGGAGTGTTTTCTCATGTTATCAGGCTGCTGATCTGACAGTGGGCGGGGTCGAATTACTAGATGTTCAGGAAGTGTCTGAATAGCAAATGATGGTCAAAACAACACACCCTCTCACTGGTGTTCCTATCTTTCTCTGTTGCTTATGTTCTCATTTCACCCCCCAGTGGCATTTTCCGTTAATATATATACAGCAGAGAAATAAAGATAGATATTAGTATCAATAGACTTTATTACCAGCTTACTAAAAGACTCAAAGATTGATGTTATAATGCAGTGTGGGGCGCTAACAGCTCATTGTTACCAAATGGAAAATCTGAAAAGTTTATAACATTAAAGAAAAATACAGTTTTAAATGAGTGCACCACAGATTTTTTTTATTTTTATTTTTTAAAGATCAAAAAGGTAATATCAGCTTTTGCAACATCCCATGAAGATTCTGATCGAATTAAATTTGTATTCTAACTCAATTTTACTTATATAGCGCAAACTCACAACAACAGTTACTTCAAGGTGCTGTATATTGTAGGGCAAAAACCCTGTAACCCCCTAGGTGAAGGAGAAACTCCCTTGTAACAGAACCAGGCTCAGGGTGGGGCAGCAATCAGGTGTGACTGGTTTGGGGCGAGGGGAAAGAAAAGAGAGTATGACGTAGCGCATTCTGTTTTTTAAATAAGGTTATTACTAATTCAGCAGTGACAACTCGAACTCTGAACCTGTTCATTGTGAAACAGCTATTTATAAGATGATAGATCATAGCCTAATTAGTCCAAGAAAACGGTTTGTCGACTGTAATCATCTTAACACATGTAAAAGAAGAGTCATCACTTCGTTTATCTTTAGTGAAATACTGCCATCTAGTGGACACTGAACCATAAGGCCAGAAAACCAGAAAATGATTTTCGGATAAAAGACACTTAGAGGAAACCGTGGAAATTTTTTATTCATTTATTTATTTTTGCCAGTAGAAAATAAATAACTAAACAATTACTTATTTGTATTTATAAAAAAGAGCTTTTTTTGCCTCAATTAAAAAATTTTCTCTCAAAATTCCGAGTCAGCTATCTCAGAATTTTGACTTACTAACTCAAATGTCTGAGAGAATAACTTGAAATTAAAAATAAATAAATAAATTATTAAGCAAAAACTTTGAGATAATAAACTAACATTTACGCTAAAGAAAAACTGGGCTTTTTTTCTTTTTCTGGATTTTTTTTTCGGCTTACAATTTCAGCTTTAAATAAAACATTTTTGTTGTTAAATTTTCGCATGGGTTGATCTATATGATGTTAATTTGCACTGCAATATCTGACTTACATGTGTATGTAACCATCTATCAGCCACTATATTTTGTGTACTATACTTCATATTTCTTCAGTTTCCAAATAGTTATAATTTAAATTTAAGAGCTGTATCTATATAGTGATCCTTATCTACTTGAGTACATGTTACATGTCAGAATGTTGCATCTATTCCAAATAAAAATGAAGGTTCTCATTCTTGTCAACCTTCTGTGATTCCTGCAGTTCTCCATGGGTCTGCAGGAGCTTGGTATCAGCCTGTCAATGACCGGTGTCGCTGGGACCATTCTGATCTGTGCTCTGCCCATGTGGAAGGTGACAGCATTCATCGGCACTCATCTGGTGGTTATGCAGGTGTTCTGGGAGGGTTTGTGGATGACCTGTGTCAGTGAATACACAGGTCAGATGCAGTGTAAGCTCTACGATGCTCTTCTGGACCTGTCTCCAGACCTCCAAGCAGCCCGTGGCCTTATTTGCATCAGCCTGGTTTTGGGATGTCTGGCGTTCCTCATCTTTCTTCTGGGGGCGCGCTGCACCAACTGCCTGGGCCACCCACAAATCAAAGCTAGGGTGGTGCTGAGCTCTGGAGCCATCTTCTGCCTGGCAGCTCTCACCTCTATAGTTCCTGTTTCTTGGACAGCGAACTCCATCATCAGGGATTTCCACAACCCTCGAGTCCCTGAGGTGCTGAAGAGAGAGCTCGGAGCAGCCATATACATAGGTTTTGTGACATCTGGGTTGTTGTTCTGTGGGGGAGCCATTTTGTGCACAAGCTCTCCACCGCATAGAGACAGGTTCCCCTCTAGTGGGTACACACTGGCCAAGACACCCACACGTAGCAGTTACGCCATCAAGAACTATGTGTGAAGATAAGATTGAAGACTGAACACACATGTCAGGGTGCGTCTGAGTGAATAAAATACATTACCAACACGTTACCACTTTAGAATCAATGTCTTGAACTTGCAGTCTTGAACTCTTTGGATAAAACCTATCATTTAATAATTTAATAATTCAAAGATGGAAGCTATTTTCAAGAGGACCATCTATTCTGGCAGGAAAGTAAAATAATTAGATAATTTATATCTTAGTGTCAAATCATACATGTTTGATCATATAGAAATCAACTTTAAAAGTATGAAATTTACTTAGTAGTTTGTTTGAACCACATAAACCATTTTTTTTCTAAATATTTTGAAGTGGCACAGGGGTGCACTAGTAGAGGTAGTACATTTGCTTCACTCCTCACTCCTTACCCAGCTCTCACCTATACCTCAAAGAAGGTGTCTGTTGAATCTGGCTCAGGTGTCAGAGTTGGTCAACGACTGCTCAGAAGGTCAGTGGTTCAGTCCCAGGCCTGTCCAGTCTGCATGCATTGCACTGTGTGGGTACACAAATAGTGAACATTTCTATTTCTTATGTGTCTGTTTTGTGTAGCAGTCTGATATCTATAAGTTGTACATTTAACTTTCTTAGAGACAAAAAAACAAACCATCAAGAGAAAAACTCTTGAAAGTGGCCATTCAGTGAGACATACACACATTTTTGTAGTTGTATCCAGTTCTGGAGTACTGCTGATTGTTATCTGTTGCACTATGTGGTGTTTTGATGATTGTGGTGGAGAGTCCTATTAGTCCCCACATTCAGGTAGTGATTGTGACCATCACTGCACAGAATCAACATATATTTCATACCCATCAAACCACTGAGAAACCTCTCTTGATCTATGGATTTGAGCATCATTGTCATCGTATAAAAGACCTATCCCATCAGAACAGAAATGTTTACCATGCACTCACCTGACAGTGTTAATTATACCTTGCTAGTAACAGGTTGAACCCCCCCCCCCTTGCCTTCAGAATTGCCTTAATTATTCATGGCATATATTCAACAAGGTGCTGGAAACATCCCTCAGAGATTTTGGTATGTGTTGATAAAACATCATTACACAGCTGCTGCAGATTTGTCAGCTGCACATCAACGATAGCAGCCTCCTGTTCCACCGTTTCCCAAAGGTGCTCTATTGGATTGAGATCTGGTGACTGTGGAGTACAGTGAACTTATTGCACCCATAATAATCAAATAGTTAACTTGTTTCTTGAAGCTTTGTGACAAGGGACATTATTCTGTTGAAAGCAGCTATCAGAAGATGGGTATATTGTGGTCATACAGGGACGGACATTGTCAGCAATAATATTGAGACAGGCTGTGGCATTTAATCAATGATCAGCTGTTATGAAGGGGCCCAGCGTGTGCCAAGAAAATATCCTCCACACCACTACACTACCACTTGAATACTGAAGCATATTCAGTATTCAGGTAGGATGGATCCATGTTTTCATGTTTACGCTACTCTCTGACCCTGTCAAAGCCGGTCTAAATGATACTCCTCAGAAAAGCTTAACTCTGGTGAGCCTTTGCAACTTGTAACCTCATTTTCCTGTTCTTAGCTGGCAGGAATGACACTCTCCAGGAGAGGTCAGGAGAGGCTGTTGTAGCCCATCTGCTTCAAAGTTCGACATGTTTTACATTTTCCCAGATGCTCTTCTGCATTCCTTGGCTGTAAAGAGTTGTTATTTGAGTTACTGTTTCCTTCCTATCAGATCGAAGGAGTCTTTGCCTCTGACCTCTGACATCACAAGACAGAGCAACACACTGCTGCTCACTGGATATTTTCTCTTTTACAGATCATTCTCTGTAAACCCTGAAGACGGCTGTGTGTGAAAATCCCGGTAGATCAGAAGCTTCTGAAATACTTAGACCAGCCTGTCCGTCACCAACAATCACGCCATGTTCAAAGCGACTTAGATTGCCTTTCTTACTTCAGTAGGCCATCGTGACCAAGTCTATAAAGACTAAATGCATTTTGTTGCTCTCATGTGATTGGCTTAGATATTAGTGTTTATGAGCAGATTAACAAGTGTACCTAACAAAGTGGCCACTAAATGTAGGAAATTTAATTTAGGTCATTTATCCTATATTCATGATGGAATCAAGGGTTACAGTTTTTCCTTTAATTTGTCATGCATGTACAGGTATTAAAAAAGACAATAAGAAACTTGAATTTAAATATATGAACATACACTTGCAGCATACATTTAATGTTTTCTGCATGTTTGCAATTGAATTATAAGGCTTTCATATAAGGAAAATATATTTCAGTGTATGTTTGGTACAGCTAATACTGACATCTCCGCTTTGAAATGGCTGTATCCTTTCCAAACCGATGTGCCCAGGTTTCTCCTGTTTCATTGTATTTTCAGCTTAATGTGCATGCTTTCATGTAGTTTAGTCTGAAGTTTTTGTGAACTTAAACAGAGAATGTTTTCCACGCTGAAAGCTTTTATGATTGTGACTTGTTTCTTAGTATTCAGAATAAAGACTGCAGAGTAACCATGTGTCATTTGAATTACTATTTTGCAGTCACTGTTCTTAAGGCCACAGAGATTTAGTTACCTGTTGGGAGAAATCTCAGAATCAGCAAGAATTTGTGGCTTTTTAGATCAAATTACTTCCCAGAAACACAGCCCAGTGGCTAAAACATGAGCGCACAGTAGAAGCTTTGTTTTGCCCTTCTGCTGAGAAACTGTGAGAAAGCGATTGTTTTGAAACCATGGTAGAGCAAACAGGGATTTCCCTCCTCCACCCAGCTGTAGACACGCGGTGCCTTCTTTTCAAGAATACCAAAGAACTTGTTTCCCCTTTCTGAATATGGTATGCAAAACGAGCAGGCGCACAAGCAAATGATCTCTGCCTCACACATGCACATGCACGTTAAAATAACACCCCACCCCACCGTGCCCTGCAGCCAGCTGTTTCTGGTTAGACAGGCAGGTCTGCAGTGAAGAAGAGGACCCGGCATGAAGCAGAAGCTGGAGCAGAAGCTGGAGCTCGCTGCCCTCTGCCTCGGCGCCATCGGGTGGCTATGTGCCATTCTGACACGCTGCCTAGCCTTGTGGAAAGTAAGCGGCACCGTGGACAACACCACAGCTACTCTGCCTGCCTACTGGGATGGGGTGTGGTTGGAATGGGATCATTGGGATTTGGCCCACGATGGCAGCCTGCATTGCTCCTTCTACCAGTCTCTCATGTCTCTTTCTGGAAGTTTTCGGACGTGGAGAGCCCTCATTTTGGCAGCCATTGGCGCTGGGGCTTTTGCTTCAGTGATCGGAACAGTGGGGATGGTGTGGTTCCCTCAGCGAGGCCAGATCAAAGTGTTTTCTGGTAGTCTCTTTGTTTTGTCAGGGATCATAGTGTTGGTTCCCATAGCTTGGACGTGCCATCACACCAGTCAGCCACTGGAGGGTGCTGTGAGTCTACGAAGGGACTGGGGACCTGCTCTCTACCTTGGATGGATCTCTTTTGGCTTGATGCTTGCCAGTGGGGTGTTTCTTACCACCAGATGCCCAACTGCTCAGAGGCAGGAGGAGCAGACTTCAGACAGCAGGTACCCAAATCTAGAGGAGGAGGCCAGTCACCCATTGAGCAGGATCAACAGGACTACGTTCACACACAGCCAGTACGAACGCAGATCAGAGCCTATCTGAGAGGGATTAAACTGGAAAATCAGCAAAGAGCTGAAGAAAACGTGTGGCTGCAGGTTAGGTAATGATGCACTGGTTTAAAAGTAATGAACACAGCACTGGAAAGTCATGTATCATGGGGCTAGTTTTACTGATAGGGATGTGGGCAGGACTTTAATTTTGCATGTTGCTTTGCAGTGTTTTCACCTCCAGTGAAGATAGCAAACTGTACATAATGCAGTACTGTTATACAGTTTAAATTACTGTCAAGTGATACTTTTGGGTGTCTGTTGCATTACTTGTGAAATTGCCAATTCTGACAGACAACGATCCCAAAACTTATTGCACAAATACATTTTCCTGCGTATATAAAGCAATACAACTTTATATGGATTGAACTGTTGGGCACAGAAAGACACTGAACTAAAGCACTGCAAATTATTTAGAAACATGTTTTAATAAAGTTATTTGACTTTTTTTCTTTTAATTAGTTATGCCACCGAGCAGTTGAAGAGGTAACGGTGTGAGAGGCCATTTAAAAATCATATAACCATCAGTTTTTCAGTCTTTTGAAAATATTTGATGGAAATAAAGCCAGAGTCTCTGAATAGATGAATTTTTGTGGCCCAGTGGGGAATAAGACCATAAACGTACTCACCCTCCTCACACAATAAGCAGTGGGAAATAAACATCAAACAACGCCAGGATGTGGATATCACTGCACGGATTAAAGTTTAGCAGCACCACATCACACGCTGCAACCTCACCCAGCAGGGGTGCATACGAGAGCACAAACGTGTGACGCTGCTGGACAGGACAAAGTCTGCGTTATATCAGATTAAGCCGATGTGCCAAAAGCACAGATTATAATCCAGCAAGCAGAAGTGGACCGTTTCCTGTGTGTGCTGCGTGTGAGAAAGGAAAACTGGAAAATATCCCCATTCTGAATTTGACATTCTCTGATGTTCATGTGTGAAAATGCTCTGATTTCTCAGCTGTATTTCTCTTTTGTTTCATTTATGATGAAAAAAACAACAACATTTGCATCACTCTTTGGGCTGCATCTCACTTTTTATTTATAGTTTCTTCTACTAATGATATTTACAAATGCTGTATTGTCACTTTTCTGAACACCTTTAAGATAAACTGGATATTCCATTTAATTCTGTACATTATTTTTTTCTTAAAGAATAAAACAGAGGTGAATTTGTTATTACCCTGTGCTGGTTTACCATCTATACTCTTAATTGCTTTACAAATTCTGAGTCTTGGGGGCCTGGAGCCTCTCCCAGCTGTCATTAGGTAAAAGGCAACAGGAACCCCACTGCTGTGGGAGACAGTGCGAACCACTGCACCACTGTGCTGCCTTTGCAAAAAAACAGCGTATATGAGAAAAATCCCCCAAGAGCTAATATTTTGTTTAGTGTTTATTACAGACCAAACTTATTATAATAAAATATAATTTACCAGGTTAAAGAAATTATCCACAGATAATGGGATGGGATACTGAGCAACTACATGGCACACGACTTTGTGTAGACGTTCTACTAAATTAATAATCGACTTAGAAAAAGTGAATAAATAAAAGAGAAAACATCAGAAATAATCACCGACTTTAAAGTTCAGGCACAAATTCTGAAACCTGCTTTCAAAATATATTCCACTCAGCAAATCATAACTTCTTTCAGTCAAATTAATCCTTACAGGGTGAAAGTGGCTGAAATTGTAATAAATCAGACCATAAACATTGATTTTTTTCATGAGTTTGCAGTCTGTGTGCCCTAATGAAGCGCGTTAGTGTGGATAAGGTGCAGAGTCCTGACGGGCAGGGTTCTATAGTTTCTCATCTCCCTCCTCCACATCCTTGAGACTGAGAACCTCCAGAGAGCCTCGGCCTTTAGTCTCACAGCGGATCAGCTCATCGATCTCCCTGAAGCAGCCAGGATCCACCAGACATACCTGACAGACGCACACGTGAAAAAAATAATGAGTAATAAAGGGATAATAATATTGATTTTACATTATAATATGGTAAGAGACAAAGTTTCAGTTTAAAAAACCCAAAGTTGATCTGAAGAGCTTCATGTAATTGTTCATATTATTGAATGAATGTAGAGATTATTCAGTCACAACCACAAATATCATTAAACGCCGCTCACCATTTCCAGCTCCTCATCAAAATCCTCACTCTCCACAACCTGGAGGAGCGGTTTCAGCTTCTCCTTCAGCCTCTTGGCCTCTTTGGCTGGCAGCACCAACCGCAGCCTCATGTGGGCTCTCTGGATCTCCATGCTCTCCTTCAGCTGGCGAATCACCTCCAGGGCCTGAAAACAACAGTACACATCTGTTTATCAAGGATGTAAAAAAAAGTACCATCATTTACTGCAGAGAAGGCCTGAAATACACAGATTATAACTGCAACAGCTTCCACCCTGAAAAAGTGAAGACAGAGGGGCAGAGTATGTGTGATCACCGAGCTTCAAACATTTAGCTGTTCTTTGTTTACTTGTCACCGGCAAAAGACTTTGAATTCACTCTGATCTATTTATTTGTTTTAAAAACAAAACTCAATCTACTGAAAAAATATGAAGGTTCCTGGTTTGAACTTTCTAGTGGGGTCTGCTTGTTCTTCCTGTATCTGTGTGGGTTCTCTCCAAGTACTCCAGCTTCATCGTGTAGTCTTTGGACTATCAGAGGAACTGGTGATTCATGATTGGCAGTAGGTGGATGTGAGAGCCTGTGGTTGTTTCTCTGTGTTAGCCTGGATGCCCCCATGCCCTAGTTCAACGGTCCCCAACCCCTGGGCCACGGACCCGGTTGGTACCGGGCCGCGAGGTGAGGCTCGGGTGTGAAATTTATGGTTTTCAGGGTTTTTATCGTTATTTTTTAAAATCATTTTTATTGTTAACTAACTAACTAATTTTGTTGTATTTATCCGCGACACCTTAAAGGCCGGTCCGTGAAAATATTGTCAGACATAAACCGGTCCGTGGTGCAAAAAAGGTTGGGGACCGCTGCCCTAGTTCTATGGGGTAGATGCCAGCCACCTCTCTCAAGACCCTTATATATAACCAGTTTTTTTAAAAATGGATGGATGAATTAGAAATTTTAAAAATGTATTTAACATTATTTTTAATGACTCTACGGGAAAATACACCCATTTGTGGACTATTTTCCACCTGAAGTTGCTGTTGGCTCCAGGCTAAGCCTCCAGTTCCTCTTGGGAGATCCTGAGGTGCTCTCAGGCCAGATAAGAAACCTAACCTCTGCAGCAGGTTCTGGGTCCACCACAGGGTCCCCAACCAGCTGGACATACCCAGAAAACCTCCAAAGAGAGCTGCCCACTAGGCCTTAGATGACCAAACCACTTAAACTGGCTTTTGACATGAATGCGCAGCACTTCTACTCTGAGCTCTCCAGATGTCCTTGATGTGTAAAGTGCTTTGAATGCTCAGGTAGAGTAGAAAGGTGCTAAATAAGAACCAGTCCATTTACCATCTACGCCCTGACTCCAACTCTGACTCTAAGAATTACTAATACATAAAAATTTTAAAAAAGTATTGGAAAACATTTATTAATTAAGGATCAGCATTATTCTGCCTACCAATACGATTATTTATTAATTTTTTTCATGTATATCACTTCCAAATATCCGCGAGTAAAACACCCCAAAGTCAGCTGGGACAGACTCCAGCCCCTCCTCAAGCCCGAGTTGGATATAAAGAACATGGATGAAAAACAAGTCACCCTGCTGTGTTTCAACACAAGAAAGGGAAACATGTGGTATCCTCCTCACCTGCTGCTTTGTGCTCTTGTTGGGCTTGACAGAGTAGTGGATGTCCTTCATGGCCCGCTCAATCAAACTGACTGTGTATGGCCTCTTGGTTTCGGGGTTGACGCACTTCTCTGCCACAATAGTCGCTATATCCCTGAACATGGTTTCCAGCTGAGTCTGCCTCTCTTTGTCTGACACCTGGAGCTCTCCTTTGGCCAAGATCTTCAGGAGAAAAAACAAAACAAACAAGCCAAAGAAAAATTAAGACATACAGTAAATGACATGGCTTATTCTTACAATATGTACATATGGGGATGTTGTATACCTGTTTACAGATTTCTGTAAGGTCGTCAGTCCCAAAAGCTTTGGTCAAGTCATCCTTCTTCGCCACCTGGCCTTTGGAAACATTAACGAAAACAGAGTGCGTCTGCAAAACCTCGTCCAGGTCCTTCTCTCTGCAATGAAAACACGACGTTTTGAGCATTTTTAGCTGATTTAGCCTGTAACGACCATCGAGAAGATTTAAAGTGACAGAGAAATGAATTTAATACTGATGATAATCAAAGTTTCCTCTAGCAACGACTAAGTAAAACAGCAATGGCGCACAGGAGGCGTTAACATCTCCTGGTACTCACGCTCCTGATCTCCAGCTCACAACTTTGTTCTTGTAACAGGCGATTTCAAACCGCTTCCCGCCTTTCTTCATCCTCACCACCGCTACGTTGGTCAGCCGGATTTGATTCGTTGGCGTAAATATCGACATATTTGCGATTACCACAAAAAGTTGCGAACCGAGCGCCGCTGATAAGAAACGTACGCTGTCACAGTGTCAGCACCACCCGTGTTCTCCGAGCGTATCCTAAATGACTGTTCGGTGTGAAACTTTGACTTCGAACAACAGTTCCGACTCCGTTTTCTTTCCTATGTTGTTATTCATTTAATAAGTTAAATAAATACATATATGCATAAATAAATACATATTTATGAAATAAAACTTTTCAAACTGTTATTATTTTCGAAAAAAAACCGCCATATAAATTGGGCACTGTTAGATTTATGGTTGCAGAGTTATTAGAGAACATCAGATTTTATTATCTGGCAGCACAATCTATTAATATTTTATTTTATTTTTATTAACAGTCTTAAGTATTAAAAACGTTTTGAACTACAGGGTAAGTCTTATTTTGAAAGGAATAACCGGAAGTGCTGAATGCTACCGTCACGCCTGCATTTATGCTAGTTTGACCAATTTATTTCTGCAGTTCACCGCTGTGACCACTGGAGGGCAGAAAATATACACTGCGTCCGTTTGAATTTAAAGACACCTGTTTAGTGCAGTTCTTTCCTCCTACATTATCACTCTGTTTCTCTAAACATTAGTGATTGCGCCTAATAACAGTTGTCATATTATCACGGAAGTTAACACAACTACTAGAGACCATCTTACAGCTTTTAATATCTCAGGCTTCAGTTTTTGTCATAAATTTGAACGTTAGCATATTTTAATGAGTCTATTGCAGTTCCTCTATATGACCACAAGAGGGAAGCCTGCAACGACGACGGAGAAGCTAGGAGTGCTATTTGTAGCCTAGCTAGTTTTACCAGAATGCTCAAGCGCAGTTATTTGTTTAATTTCAATTAACATCGCATTAATTTTAATCCCAATGTCCGGATCCCCTCATCTGGCGTCAGTTTACAAAATTTTAAAAGGAATTAAAATTAAATAAATTAAAAATCCCTCTGCAAACAACAACAGAAATCAAAACAGACATAGTGTAATAGTACCACTTCCGCTATAGATTTACAAAATAAAGCATACCCAGACCTGTAGGCATAGGTATGAATGAGTGAAATATTCAAAATTAAATCCAAGAAGTTGCTTTTTGTCGTTTAATTTAACTGCAGCTGCTTTTTAAAAAGTCTGACTGCCCATAAGCAAACGAACTCAAACCATTGGAAGATCCGAACTCAACTTCCCAGCATTCATATCGGCAAACAATATGGTTGCGCACAGCTTTAGGTGCTGATAACTGTGTGCTTTACAGTAGTTACTATTTGCAGCAATGCCAACTTTTAACGTATTTATATTGCTTTTGGCCTCCAGCGTGTCTGCCTCGGATTCAAAAGGTGAGTTTGTTTAAATATTTAAACCAACTGAAAACTCTCTTCAAGCTGTGTTTTGGCTAAAGGAGGGTAGCATAACTAGTTAGCATGCGTTGCTCGCCCGTCACCCGCCTTTTATTTTTCGCAGGTAGCTTCAGGGTGGGATTTAATTCTGTTTTGTTGTTGCATGCGGTCAGCTGTGGTTTGGCAGAAACATATATAGTGTGGCCGTTTTCTTCATCATAGCAGCTCAAGATCTGAGGACTCAGTTTGATGTATTTTCTCCCTCCAGTCTCTCAGGATGCCCACAGTCCCACTGAGAGCTATTTCATGTGGTTGTGGCACAGCAGGTTGTACCTGTACTCAGCTGCTGCGCTTGTTTTTGGGCTCTGGTTCTTACTGAAGAAGGTGAGGCACTCATACCTACCTAATTTGTGTGTGTTTTTTAGTCTTTCTAAACGGTCTCTGCAGTCTTAACCTGAAGCCCTTCTGTTTATCTCTGCACTGATCTGCTTTCAGAAAAGCGTTTCTAAAGATGCCAGCACGCGGGCCGACAAAGCTGCGAAGAAGAACGACAGAGAGACCAAGGAGGTTCACGTGTCAGGAGTCAAAATCTTCTATGGCTCACAAACCGGGACAGCAAAGGTACAAAAGTTGTTTCCTGCAAATCTAAAGGGACCAGATGAGAGCAGAGAAAATATGAGACATAGAGAAAGCCACTGACCAGAAAGCTGTTGGTTTTCCAACCTGTGTCTTTTGTCACAGAGCGCCACTGTGTTGTATTCCAGCTCTGTAGACAGGCATAAGCAAAGCATGCAAAACCCTTTACCCTTTCAAAAATTAAAAAATAATAATAATAGTAATTATAATTACTCTACAGATCATTGAAAACCTGAATCACTACTCTGATTAACAGTTTCTGTAGCGAGGCTCATGTAACTTTCACAGTCTGCAATAACAATTCATTACTCTTGTGCATATTTTTACTATAGCTTGGTAAAGTTACTGCATTTTAATGCATCAGTAGCACTCCTCATCTCACAAAGTACGGTGATAGTAAAGCTTTCTGTTGCATACAGCAATGCTAAGCTAAATTTCATCAATCAGTTCCTGAGTCAAAAACCCTGAGCACTAAATTTTACACACATGTAATCCAGCACATAAAACGCAACTCAAATTTAAGTAATTAATGTTTTGATAAGTTCTCAGCACGTGGTAATTAGGCTTTTCTGACATCTTAAAAGCACCGTCTGAGACTCTCCATGTGTTCAGGGCTTTGCGAACGAGCTGTCAGAGGAGGTGAAGGCTTTGGGTTTACCAGCCGAGGTGATTGACATGAAGGACTACGATCCAGATGATCAGCTTGCTGATGAGGTAAGCAAACCCAAAACAGAAGATGCTTTTCAGTTTCATGTTAGACTGCTTCATACTGTAAGGTAGAGACCCTGTACTGTTACACCCTGTGAGCAAACCCTTTCACGGTCTCCGGGAGATGCTAGGTGTCTGCCAAGTCCGGTTGGGGAGTAAGGGGAAAGCATAGACAGAGAAGGTTAGCACAGAGATGACAAACAACACACAAGTGACACAGTTGGCTGGTTGATGGACCAGCGAAGCCAGACAAGGAGCATGCATCTTGAGAACGATAGACACCACTGGAGGGAGAAGGCACAAGGTTAATGGGATGTAATGTTAATATGTAAGTGCAAATGGAGGGGAAGTGACCAGAGGCTGGTTGCACAACAAAACATAAGAGGTCCAGAGCCACTAGCCTCATAACTGAGGGTGGTTCAAGGGCATGTGGGCCAACCCAAATACTTAATTATACTATTTAGTATTTAGTAATACTTGTCTAATACTTTATCTAAAAGGAAAGTTTGCAGACTAATCTGTAAAGTAAGCTGGTATCTACACCCCAAACCCAAACTGCGAGCTGGTTCCACAGATCCTCTAAGGAAACTTCTCTTTATCACCCCTACCTGTGGCATCATAGAGAATAAATGAAAAATTAATGCAGCTCTCAAATGTGCACTCTGTAAGCAATTAAATGCTGTTTACAGGATGCTCAGAAGCAGCTCTGGGGTACTAATTAAATCTCTAAAATGTAACAGTGAGCTCATAAGACTTGCCTGTGTGTACTTCCAGGGAAGACTTGATTAGAACAGAATTAATCAAAGGAAAATAAAAATCGAAACTTTTATTTTGAAAGCTCGACAGCAAACACTGGCGCGGTAAGCCTCAAGTTCTATTACTGCCAGCTCAGCTTATGCTTCATTTCGGCTTGATCCTTCAAGCGGCCGGTGCAGAGAGCAAACATGTTACACTAATCCTGCTCATCTGCAGCAAGATGGATTGTTTTCATCAGTGTTCCCTTTTTATTTTTGTGAGCACAGTCCCTCTGTGCTGCATTTCGAGGTGAATAGAAGATTGGTTGGCTGCTAGACAGCAGAAAAAGGAAAAGAAGTATTTAGTCAATGGGACAGTGATACAGTTTTCAGTGACAGAAAAGCTCTACATGAAATATGTCTCCAGACAACCATCTCTCCTTCAGTGCAACTGCTTTACTGGCCATCAGTGGAGAAGGAACTTTTTTGTTTGGCATATTTGACCCTGTTTGATACAAGAGAGAAGACGAAATTTCAAGTTTCTTTGCTGAAGGAAATTTGCATTGAGTTTTAGACTTGGAGAAGACTCTGCTGAGCTGTAACACTGTAGTGTCACTGTGTTTGGTGTCTGTGTCAGATGTTAATTTTATCCACTGTTTAGTGATCTTCAAAATCACTGCACAACACACACAAAAAGCAATGTACAGAAGATGTACTGTACATTTACTGAGAAATAGAAAGGAGCCATCAGACAAGGTGTTAATGTGAGTTTTGTACCTTGATACACCTCTGATGATCGTCTCCTCCACCTGAGCAGTGGTGGTGGGGGGCGGGCGGGGGGGTATTATAAAGCCTACAATGCCGAAACTGCATATGAGGCACTTCAGTTCAGTTTAAATATGCTAGCTTGTTTATGATTTATGTATAATCAGCACCACATCACCAGGTAACACAATTATGGTTGTGCTGGAACCTGTCCCTCCTGTCATAGGGCGAGAAGCGGGGTACACCCTGGAGTGGTGGGAGGAAGCCGGAGTGCCTGGAGTGCCGTGAACCTTTTTGGATACTCCAGCTTCCATCTACCTGTCCAGGGTGTGCTCTGCCTCTTGTTCATAGATTCCTCCCCAATTGTGAGCGTGACTTACGTAAACGGAAGAAAATAGATGACTCCATTATTTGTGGATGTGAGCTACTGTTGGTACTGTTTAATAACAAAAACCATCCACCATCCATTTTCCACTGCTTCTCCAGCAGCGGTCTAACCAGAGTTGCTCAGACTTCCCTCTCTCTGGCACCCCCCTTCCACCAGATGCAGATACATTTCCAGGACAGCCGGGAAACGTAACATCTTCACGGTGTTCTGGGTCTGCCCTGGGGTTTGCTTCCATTTGGACATGCCGAAAAGATCTCAACTAGGAAGGCTTATACCACTTAAACTGGCTTCTTTTAATGCATCTGCTGCTGCTTAGTTTGTAGCCACAGGCGAGAGTAGGATGTTAGTAATTGCTTAATTAATTAGGACTACATGGTACATAATTATGTGTCAGCAGTACATCCAGTTAGTGTCCAGTGTTAGTATATCAACATCTCACTGCATTTCGTCCCTAGTTAGTTTACTGAGTCCCAAAGACAAGTGTTTCCATATTTAGACCAAAAAAAAGTCTTGAATGAAGAAACACTAAGTTTTTTTCCTCCTGTTTAACTCTTTCCTATATGCTGTGTTTACCTCTTCCTTTAGTGCATCAGTAAGTCGGTGTGCGTGTTTCTTGTGGCAACTTACACTGATGGACAGCCCACAGAAAATGCTGAGTGGTTCTGCAAGTGGCTAGAAGAGGCATCCACTGACTTCAGATATGGGAAGACCTACTTGAAAGGACTCAGATATTCAGTGTTTGGCCTTGGAAACTCTGTCTATGTTGGCCATTACAACACGGTACGAAAAGGTTTCCACAAAATGAGAAGAATGACACTGGTTGATAATATGCTTTGCAGTCAGCTATTCAGAGGATATCTAAAGCTACAAGGCTGTAGCTCAGCGGTTTATTAAGCCTGAATCACTTCAATGCTTTCAGTAATTACCAAGAATTCAACCCGCTTTTTTCATGCAGGTGTGTAAAAATGTGGACAAGTGGCTGTGGATGCTGAGTGGCAGACGAATCATGACCAGGGGAGAAGGCGACTGTAATGTGGTGAAGAGTCTCAATGGCAGCATCCAGGCAGACTTCCTGGCCTGGAAGGTCAAGTTCCTGAACCGCTTAAAGACTCTGGCAAAGGGCGAGAAAAAGAGCTGCAGTGGGAAGTGTAAGACTGAGGGCTCCTGTAAGAACAAGAGGAAAGAGCGACAGGAAGAAGAGAAGAAGGCCTCTCCACAGAATAACCGCTCTGAGGTAAGGGCAGGAAAGTTGTTTTTCAATGGTGGGTTTTTATTAAAGTCTTGATGAAAATATTCAACTATTCATATTTTTGGGATCCAGATATTTGCTTTTAAATATGTTCGAGCCTGTACCATCTCAGCTTGGCAGCCTGACACGCCTCTCACTTCCAGCTGTCATTATCACGCATCAGTTCACTTCATTATTGCCAACTTGGAAACTTTGTATCAAGGTTTAGCAACTTTTCGTACAACTTCAACAACTTCTTCTCAGAAAAAATACCTAGTGAAAAAGCTAGGAGCAGTGTTTAATTGCAATTGGATGTCTCTTCCTGTACTTTTGGGAACCAGCACCCAAACAGAGAAAAGGAGACATCCTCTTGCTTCTGTCATTCTCTCCGGGTGACCATTTTAAGATAGTATATCTTAATATTATTTATATCTACAACAGTATTTCAAACGCCCCTTTTGCCCCTGCTGATGGCCAAAGCTGTGAATACTTGATGTTAATTATCACCAAATCTCTGTTCTTTTGTGGGTGAAGGCTGGCCTCGTGCTTAAAATGACTAGCTGATAATCCATTTAGTTTATGAACATTCATTCAGCTGTTCTAAAATTTTCAGCAAACGTCAGCCTAATGTGTGACAGACAGAAAAAATGTTTATTGGTCTACACCAGTTGTCCAAGATTTAGTAGCGTGTCTCTATTTTTATGTAATTTTGATAGCAAGCTTCTGAGTGAAAAAATGTGTATTTCCTTGGCTTCTGACTGAGATTATATACTATAGTCAGAATATAAAATATAGACATGGGTTCTGCTTTTTAAAATGTCCAAGTGGTTTCTAAAGGCCAGCAAGAGGTGATTCACGTCTTATTGAATACTTAATTAAATCATTATGTTTACATTTAGAGTAAGAAATGGGGATAAATCCAGGGTAAGCTTTTGGGTGGGCCCAGCATGTGATTTATAAGCCACTGCTGTACATGCGGTACAACTGTCCTCAATGTCTCAGTGATATAGATCTCTCTCTCTCTCTCCAAAAGGCTATGATGGACACCCAAAATGCTCTCACTCTTCTTTTTTTTTTTTTTTAAGTACCCAAAATGCTTTTTAAAAAAAAGAGTGTGAAAAGAGTTCACAAATTAATGGGTGACATCAGGGTGGCTCTGTCATCTTTTATAGACAGCCTGCGAATAAAACTAAAAACACCCACATAAAGATGTTAACTATCATCAGAACAGCCTTGTGGATATTGTAATATATTGACGTTGTAATATTATTTCCTCACTATTTGACTCCAGGCTTGTCCCACTGACTCTAAATATAAATGAAGCAGGTAAGGAGAACTGGAGAAAGAAAGATAGAGAAAGCATCCAGCTTACATCTAGTTGGAGAATTGTCCTTTGGGTTAGGATAATGTAATTTGACATTACACAGGCACTTTAGAAATCCAAGCAGGAGTCTGAAGCAGACCGGCCAGGCTAATGGCTCCATGTTGCACTCCTTCAACAATGTGATTAAAATCAGATCAGACGCCTAAATTTCTCAGGAGTATTATTCTTGACTTATTAGGTCCTTATTTAGTAGCAGCGATGTGCACTTTCAGGTGCTGCGTGGCATTATTTAATGTTCTGCATGAAAATTGTTGTATTTCACTGAACACCAGTCCATCATGTGAAAGTATGAAAATAGCACTTTTTTTTCCCCCACCGCTCTCTGAAATTACACATTTCACAAGTACAAAAAGACATTTTATGTACACACACGCGCACACAGTCTTCATATGCATCACAGCACACACAGATGATCAGTTGTCATGGTAGCGGGGACCTCAGAGCCAACTCTAGCTGAGACTTCCTCCCCTCTGTCTGCAACACTCAGCAGAGGTGACATTCAGCCGGAACCGAGAGGAGCTGAGAACTGTGGCGAGGGGACCATCGTGGTGATTTATGTACCCGCTGTACCACTCGTGCATTTTATTCTCCTGCTGCACATGTCGGCCATGTGTTGTGATAAATCTGCTGAAACGCCATAAACGCGTACATTGTTTTCTTATTTCATCAGGCAGCCCAGAGGACATAACGATGTTCAATAAATGTGTTCCACATCAGCACCCTCACTCAATCACAACTTTTTTTTTTTTTAATTAGTTATGGATTGGGCCATGTGTGAGCCTTTCTTTACCACATGTCATTCATCTTTATCACCGTGTCCCCGACCTTTTGTTTTGACCTTGTTTTTTAACCACTTTTTGTGCTTCTTTATTTCTTCTTTCGTTCTTTTTTGCCCAGGATGATCTAGTGGAATCCAGCAGTGATGAAGATGAGTCCGGTCTGCCAGATGAGAAAAAAACGGTGCTCGACGTGGAGGATCTGGGAAATATTATGAACAGCGTTAAGAAAGCAAGGGTCAGTCTTCCTCCGCCAGCATGTTAGCACCACTTTTTGCAATACATATGCTCGTGTTATTTCACACATTGACAGCAGAAACCCTTAGAACTAAACAGAGATGAGTATTTGTACTTGTAAATATGAGTTGTGTATACAGTACTTAGCAATTTCCCTCATAAACCTGCACTTTTGTGATTCTTGAGTCATTTTAAACTGTCACACCAATGTCATCATCCAGCAGCTCTATTTTCAGCATTTCCGTTTCAAGGTCTGCAAGCAGGCATCACTGTGGCATTAAGCTCCCACCACCTTCATCCAGTGTAAGTGCGTTCAGTAAAGAGATAAGAGTGGTATCATTAAAGGAGAAATGGCAGATGGTTTGATAGACACCAGACCCCGACAGACGAGGAGTGGAGGCTTGCGTAATAGTTAGGACGCCCACTCCACAGACTTGCTAGAGATGAGTGACTCAAGAAAATCAAGAAAAAAATGAAAAAGAAGAGACATTATCACTCTGCTGTTATAGGCTTTCCTATAAGGATCTTATGACAGCTTATATAAGGTGGACAAATGCGTACCCTGTAATGTACCTCTTTGAATGTAGCAGATTAGTGTAAGCTGCTCATTAGTTTCATTCAAAAATTGGAATAAATTGGAAATTCAAAAAAGAAAAATTACTTCATTCAATTGCACATTTTCATTTTAATTGATTTTAATCAAGAACAATGCCAAATTATAGAAATCTCTTATTTTTTATATTCATCGTGACATTTTTGTTAGTATTCTTTACCTCGAAACTTGTATACACAGTTCAGGAAGCAGTGATGCACTGAAGTAATGAGCAGAAATGAGCTTTTTCTTCATTCTGCTTGTTGGCAAATAAGATGAAATTCAAAGTTCACAACAACAGCAACACAAAAAACATTAGTATCAATACAGGAATTTTCCATAGTGTAGTGCAGGGGTGTCAAACATATGGCCCGGGGGCCAGAATTGAAGTGACAACAACTCCAGTCCTGCCCACTTTAGAAAATGTGAGTGAGTGCATAGATTTCGAACTTTTAACTATAACTCCATGAGTGTCACAGCTTGTGCCCATTGCCATCCATACTACACCAAAGTACAAGAACATTTTCTGTGAATTAATGAAAAGTTTGACTGTAAATTTATAATTACAGGAGTAATGATCTACCAGAACCTTTTCTTTAACGTTACAAGTTTATCATGTTTCACTGTTTCACTTCACATTAAAGTGTGCTGTATGTGGCACGCGATGTAAAATGAGTTGGACGTTCTTGGTTTACATATTCGCCTAACACGCAAAACATCCTTGGTTTGATTTCGGGAGAGGACACAAATCCCTTTTGGGTTTCATCAGGAAGGGTATCCAGTGTAAAAACTCCAAATCAGAAACTGCCAAATCAAATCAAACATGTGCAGCTACTCGATGTGGCAGCTCTTTGTCAATAAGGGAGCAACTTCAAGTAGGTTTGTAGTTTTAAAAAATTGATATGGTAGTTGTTGTGGCAGAACCAAAAGCTCCACCTAACCGACCTTACCGTTTCTATACATCCATTTTATTAATTGAACTTAGGGGGTCGTAGAAGGACTGGGACAGAATTGAGGTAAACCATGGACAAATCAGCAGTCTGTCACAGGGCTAACACAGAAACACAGACAGCCATAGACTCTCATTTGTAGACAATTTAGACTCACCGCTTTAACAGCAGAGCTGTGTGTTTAAGGTGCGGTGAAGATGTGTAGCAGTCCTGATGTGCATACGGTCCTCCATCCTGGTTATAGCGACAGAAGACTAATTGGTAACTTGAACATTCTTGCTCTAATACCGCAGTGCTAAACACGGCACTACTGTGCCATGCATTTACTGTTAATTTATAGTATTTGACATTTTGAAGTGATCACACTCTACTTTAAGCTTCTTCCACCTGAAATGCTACATAATAAAAAGACATTCACAGAATTATTTATTGATATGGTTACAGTCAAAACACAAACTTCTGTCTCGGTCGACTTTACATCCAGAAAACTTTTAGTGTGCAGGCAGCTCCTGTCCTAAAGACACATGAAAGTACTTTTTAAAGTAATTTATTTTGTTGTGTTTTGACAGATGTGAAATTATTTTGGTGTTGGTTTTTTTTTTTTCTCCCCCCACTCTACGTGCTCCTTTAGGTAACTGAATATTATGCTTCATTTGACTGCGGTTCATAGGAGACCTAATGCACTGAATGCAAAATGCTTCATGCTGTCCATGCTCTCCCAGGCTTATCTCTTCTTGTGTGACAGTAATATTACAGTGTAGATGCTCTTGGAGGTT
Organism: Etia nguti; assembly: GCA_015106755.1. Taxonomy (NCBI): domain Eukaryota; kingdom Metazoa; phylum Chordata; class Actinopteri; order Cichliformes; family Cichlidae; genus Etia; species Etia nguti. The sequence goes on along the minus strand of VUQG01025858.1, from coordinate 11,599 downwards.
AGGAAGGGCTACATTGTAAGCACAGCACAAATGTGTTTATACATCACAGCTGGGAAGTTAAAGAGACATCAGTTTATGGCTTGAGGAGCCTGGGTTGATCAGTACTCTTCAGCTACGCCTTCCACAGCAAGAGGAGTCAGACTTTTATTTTTTATTTTATTTTATTTTTTAAATTCATGAGGTGTTTTCATGTAGTTTTTATGATCAAGCGTTGTTTGTGTTCCTGTTGTTGTTCTTTTCCCCAAGGATATTCCCATAGACTTTATGTTTATGATTCCCAAGGCAGTCATCTTTATTCCTAACCTGTCATGTAAGATTTAATTGTAACTGCTCTGGGATGACTTGTGTCATCACACGTGGATGCCAGAGATGACTTGGATTCCTGTAGTAACAAATTTATGTTGCTTTTGCATAATTTGTTCACACAGAGCGAGCAGTGTAAGATGTAATTAGTTTGAGCATTAATATTGTCAAGAGACAGCAGGTATTTAGCCAAGCTGAATATTGTGTGAGTAATCAAACTGTGACTAGAAAATGCTGTATCTGTGGGGCTTGTTGCACTCTTCAGGCTTAATTCTGGCTGTTTATGGGGATTTTTAGTAAAACGTTAAAACATTTTCTTTAAATTTAATGTCTGTAATACTGTAAGAGAGGACCAGATTTACAAATACCATTACAATGATGAAAGGGAGGATTTTTGTTTTTTAAATTTAATTAATTTTTTACAGGTTTTCTATCCCACTGATTTCACAAGTTTCCTCGTGGCATTTAGTGCTCTCTACCCCATTACACTGAAATAAACATCAGTCTCTTGTTCATTTTTAGTTTACAATTCTGGTGTAGTGTCAGTAGCTGAATAATTCACTCACAAATCACCTCGTGCTTGGATAAGTAGATTACCTCGCCCAACCTGTCTTTCTCTTTTTTTGCCATTAAACGTGTTGGTTGATGTAGTTGCCTCTGTGCAAGATACTGAACCACACATTACCCCTTAGATGCATCGACTGGCCTTTGGATGTGTACATGGTAGGTAAAAGGTGTTTAAACACATCAAATATTTCTTGAAACTAATAAAACACTGTGTGAATTGGTACATTTGGCTTGTAGTGTGAAATGAGCTTTGAGTGCTCAGTAAGAGTAAATATAAGTTTACATTATTGACTGATAAAAACTGGAAGGATTTTTCTGCACTGGTGTCCATGTGGCTTGTATCCCAGATGGAATCAGGATGACTTGATCACTGCTAAACATTTCATGAATACATGTTTTTGTTTTTCTTCAGTGATGGACAGGCTGTGGCCTTAATCTATATCAGTCTTTGGCTGTAGTTCCATTTTTATTCTAGCGAGTGTCTGCAAGATTCATTTTGCATTGTTGTCCTAAATTGATTTTGTACAATTGTTTATAGTATTGGCATCTAAACTGGTTTCCATTTCTGCCAGAGTGGTCGATTTCACGTTGTGGGACTGTTGCCAGTTAGGAGTTAGTGTAAAACGCATCATTAACCTGAGCTGGCACACAGCATTTTTGGCTCAGTTTTTATGTTTTCAGCTCACTATCCAGAGGGAAAAAGCACACATAAGACGCCAGTATAACTACTACAGTACTAAGGTCTGTTCTATATTTTCAGAAACATTGATTGGCGTAGATTAGCATGTTCAGATTCTGGTGAAGACTGGATTGGCTTTTTCCACCTCCTGTAAATGCTCCTGCACTAAATGCACCTAGTTAAAAATCATCAGGTAGATTACATGCTGAAAACATCCTCTCTTTTTTTTTTTTTTTTTTAACCTCTTAGGGGTGCAGGGGAGTTTTTTTATTTTTTTTATTTTTTGCAAATCATCATATTTTTTTTGTTAAGTTTTAAAGTCTCCTAACTTTTTTAGAAACAGAAATGTAGGAAAAAAGAAATATTAGAAATTTTGAATTTATGCTGTTCCATCAACATACCTGTTACAATACGTCTGCACTTGTTATAAGCACAGAATAATGGAGAATACTGTTATTTTATTGTTTTACAGTATAGAGAGTAGCGCACTTATTGACTAATTTTCTTGGTGTGCAATCCTCGTTTGGAGCCGGAGCAAGCATTGGTAACAAATAGCTTTTCTTGTTCACGTATATTAAAACCTTGAATTATATGGTCAAGCTTTAAAATATGAAATTCGTTTTGCCAGCTTTAAGTTTTTGCCTTTCTTGTTTTCTGCTTGTTCCTGGTTTTTTGGGTTTTTGCCTCCTGTACTTTTATGTTTTTTCCCTTATTCACATGTGCTACTTAATCAGTGTATTATTGTTGCATCATTCATCTGCAGCAGCACCATGTTGTGTCATGGTTCCCGTGCACAACACGATGCTGTGAGATGTCCCATTTCTGTTAGCCCAGATTGGCCCAAGCATGACAGGGTGTCAAGGCTGAAAGCCAATCAGTGGGATCCAGAGACTAGGGCCAGATAAATTTTCAAGGCTGCATGAAAACACCGTAGGGACAGATTGTTTCTCCGTTGGCTGCGTGTTGTGTATGCTGTCAGAACTGTACGTGTCACAGATGCATTAAGTGAAGGTGGACATTTGGGCCGGCTGAGTGGCAAACTAGTCTTATCCAATCTTGAGTGTTAAATTGTACGCTGTACATTTTTTCACTCCCAGTTTAGATTTTTGGTGAACTTTAAGAACAACTTGAGGCCCGTTCACACGATGATTGAACCACCGGATGGCTGTTGCTCACCCTGATTTACAGTGTGTGTGGGTTTTTGTACTCCTGTCTTTATTACTGGAATAGATCATAGCTTAATGTCACTCAAAATACAATAGATCATTGCTTTAAGTCACTCAGAGTAAAACCAGCAACCCACACATTTTGCAGTGATATATAAATGATGTGTAAAAATATCATCAAGCACCATCTTTTTTCCATCTAAGAAAGAAATGTGACAGTATCCTGACAAAGCTGTGTGGCTTCCTTGTTCACAGCATCTACTGTCAAAACCGAGCTCTAGGGGACCACTGCTGCTGTAAGGTGTGAGAAACCTCCTCTGTATTTGGGGCTATGATTGTTGAGGAAATGCACAGAGCAAACAGTGCTACTAGATAGCTACAAGGGCTTGCATTCTTCCAGTTTTAAGGTGAAAGAGTGCCATTTTATACAGATGACTGTGAACACCTGAAGCTTAGGTTCACAAATAAACAGTGGCAGTATATTTAGAGAGAAGCTTGCTGTCTGTTTTTGAACAAAGGTTCTAGGACAGCGGTCCCCAACCTTTTTTGCACCACGGACCGGTTTATGCCCGACAATATTTTCACGGACCGGCCTTTAAGGTGTCGCGGATAAATGCAACAAAATAAAACCAGTACCGTTACCAAAAAAAGAAGATTTATTCATAACACACGGGAAAAGACCCAAGGAAACCAAGTTAACGATAAAAACGATAAAAAAAATAATGATAAAAACTGATTTAAAAACCCTGAAAACCATACATTTCACACCCGAGCCTCAAATCTCGTGGCCCGGTACCAAACGACTCACGGACCAGTACCATGGCTGTCGGTCCATGGCTCGGGGGTTGGGGACCGCTGTTCTAGGAGACTAAAACAGATTAGCAGCTGCTCAATTCTGGCAAAAAATATATTCATAATTAATATTGAGGCAATGATCATTTAATCAATTGGTCACAGACTCTGGAAAACTTGTCTTTGTCTTGTTTGCTTTTCAGTTGATCATGTCAGATAGTTATGAAAATATTTTCTAGGCTTGCAACAAGGAAACTTAGTGAAGAGTTTCCCAAAGAACAGACCTCATAATTTCTTATCCACACCCAAATACATTAATTGCAACTACATTAAAACAAAGAACAGCAGCAAAATTCTCACAGACTGTAAGCTTAACAGTTAATCTGTGTTCCTGTAACATACTGGGGTAGCTGCTTGGCTGGGAAGCACCAAGGCATGGACGTGCACGCTGGGGGCTACCGAGGCCTTGAAGAGGGTTGGACGGTAATATGTTACAATCTCTAAATCTGTTGCTCAAAGATGCTCAAAACATATAGGATTCCAAAATTCAGCTGCAGTTTCACAAGCTTTTAATACTGGAATATAATTACTTCCAAAGAACAGACACGAATAAGGGAAATGGAAGCCCCAACAACACCAAACAAAAGAGAAAGAACATCATGAATCAGACACAATAGACTGTCAGATTCAGGCTTCTCCCTAAACTAGACTACAAAAAACAAACCTGAAATCTGGAATGCCAGTATTCCCAGCTCAGCCTATAATAAATCTGAGGAATAATGCAACTGCTGATGGAGGAGAGGGAGAGAAAGAATCAGCCTGCCAACCACTCAGGTCTCATATGAGTGCATATGAGCCTTCTGCTGCCAGTCAACACTAGAGATAAATTGGATAGCAGGTTACTCAGGATGACTGAGAAAGAAAAGCTGGTCCACTGAAGCACATGTAACAATCAACATTAGAAATAACAGTTTATTTTCTAGCCCTGATGCAGATGATGTTTTACTATGAGTTTATGAGGTGAAAACTTGCCTGCAGTAATCAGCTGTATACTGTGGAAACCCACTGTATTCTGTCTGCTCAGCACCAAGCAGCAGACAGACATATTTAGAGACAAGCTGGTGTAAATGAGGAAAACATTTAGCATTTAAAGAGCATAATCCTTTTACACTTGCAAGAAGCAAAAATATGGGTTAAAAGGGTAGTGAGTACTGGACTTAATTAAATTTCCACTGGGTATAGTGCAATATTTTCATTTATTTGGAGCCATTTCACCAAGAAATCTGCAACTGCAGGATCAAAGTTTTTGCAAATTTGCAAGTATGAGAGGGTACAAATGCTCTTGAGACTACTGAATCCAGAGATGAGAGAGGAAAGATTAAAATGATCTCTATAAGAATCTAATTGAGCCCCTCCAAGGTATGGAGGCCTATCTCCCCTCACCATACTCCCTGCCGGTGGCTGATGCCTGTCGGTGCGTTGGTGGTTCTTGGTGTCCGGGGCTGGGCGCTCAGGTATGTACCGGCTCACTCCCGGTGGCTGCTTGGCAGGGCATGGCGCCTGTGGCTCACTCGGGCCCCTTGCGGGGGGTGGGGGGTCCTCGGGCCTCTGGCCTGCGGCTTGGTTCACTCTGGCGCAGCTGGCTCCCGGCAGAGCCCGCGGGCACGTCACTGCAGCCCCCTCTGGCTTCTGCTCCGTGACTGCTGGGTGACCCCTCATCTTGGGCTCTCCTCAGCTCTTCCCAGGAGGGTGGCACGGATGCCCCTCCGATGGTCCTCCTTGGGCTCTCGCACTCTGGGGGCCTCTGGATGTCTGGGGCCTGGATCTCCTCCATGCCTGCTTCATGCCCTGGGGGACGGGGCTATGGCTCCCCACACCCACTAGCAGATCGTTACATGGAGAAACCTTTAGAATACAAGTGCGCTGATCCACACGTTTGTGCACACAGGTGTTCCCTGTTCATAGACACAAACTACACCTTTCTTGGCTGCTACCTCAAAGCACATTGTGTGCTGTTGGTCCTGCGTGCTGCACAACAACATTCAATATTTAGTATTTACTGTTAGCTAGATTAATGCGATGGTGTTGTGGTTATTATGTTGCTCTCTTTTTTTTGCTTGTTTTCTCTTTTTTTTTTTCTCTCAACAGGTAATCCAGGAGATTTTTTCTTTTTAAGCACCCTTTCTCACTGTCCCTCTTCCACTCTGTTTTTCTTTTGCTTCTTCTCTTTCTTTCTCCCTTTCCTATCCCCAGCCATGTCTGTCCCATCTGTAACAACTGAAAATAAAATAAAATAAAATAAATAAATAATAACAACAAAGGTCGATCAAATGGACCAATATGGCAAGGCTGTGATGATCCACTTGGTAAAGTAAATTCGCTGGGTATCTTTGTTGGCCTTCTGACAACAATTCTGATGGCTAAAGAACCAAACAGGACAGGCAAAAAAACCCCAAAACAAAACAAAAAAAGAATCTAATTGATTTGCAGTAAGGGTTGCGCAATGTTCACTCTCCTTGAAACAAGCATTTTTCACACAATTCAACGGGGGTTAGTATCATACGGTGAGCTACACAGGAATCGGTGAACTATCTATGTGCTCGAAGAATACAAGTGTGTTGAACATTTATCAGCATTTGCTGACACTGTATAACCACCTAAAGGGCCCTGGTGTGCTGACAAGGTGGCATATAGATCCCTATAGACAAACTGAAGAAGTAGCAAAGGTGCAGTACTTGGGTGAAGCTGTCATTTACCATGGTTAATGTTAAAGGCTGGTCATCCATCACATCTTTCTGAAAAGTAATACCTGTTTCTCTGCCCCAGGCAAAGTTTTCTAGCAGGGTTTCATCAATCTTCTGTTGTATTTGTGCACAGAATATATCTAAGATATTTAGCATTATACACAAAATCTCTGCACTGCAGTAATATAATCCTGGCGACGGTAATAGCGAAGAGGGGGAATACAAGTAATTTGTTTTATCACCTCAAAACGAAGCATGTTTTGGAATATGAGGAAAGCCAAAAACTGCGCCCTCCACAAACCCCCAGTCAGTCAAGTGGACAGAAAAAAGGTAGCCCTACCTAGCCCTGCACACCAGCAGACTGATATTTTCCAAACCTTTTCCAAAAACACATTTTGCACTTTAGTTTAAACAATTTAGAATTTTGTGTTTTACTGATATTTTACTTGTATTTTTTTTATTCAAAAATGTTTTTATATTTATTTATATTCATTTTTATTTTGTTATTTAAGAATTTTGTGTTACATTATTTGGAAAAAGATCTGTTACATCTTAAAAATGATGCCAAAGTATTTCTCACTCGCAGTTTCTAAATATGGACCACATACATTTTTATATTAATGATAGATGCAATTAATAGGCAGGTTGAAGAGGAAATGTTGGATTTGTAATGTCTTTATGGTTTTTTGCAAGTGTGTAAATGATTCCTTAATGTATTTATTCTGCTTGTCAAAGCCAAAACAAATGTATATACATAGCTGGACTGACATGATCATCTTTACAACAAACTGCTCAATTTATGTGGCCTTTACTTTTTACGTTGCTCTGTTCTTTACACACAAAACGGAACATAACAGAAAATATTTTCCAGATACTTAAAAGACATTATTTAATTGTCTTTTTCTCTGAATCTTTTGATGATGGCTCATCTACATTATTTCATTCAGTCTTCACAATTTTATTTGATAAACATTATCATCCATAATCTTTAGATCCCCGTTTTTGCAGATTGGGAAAACCTGTGCCCATCTTTACTTCTGAGAAACCCCGTCTCGCTAAGATGCTCATTTTGTATTCAGTGATGATACTGATTTATTGCCGGTTAACCTGATTAGTTGCAAAATGTCCCTCCAGCTGTTTCCTTTTGTTGCCTAGTATAGATATAAATGTTTATATGGCTGTAGACCATAATAGACTGAAAGTTGTGTTTCTGCTTCAGAGCAAAGAGGAGGGTCAAAGAGACGGCCAGATGGTGAAGCTATCCAAATTAAACGGAGTGCAGAAGATTGAAGACGAAGGGGAAAGAAGGGAGATGATCACCCCTGCCCTCAGAGAAGCACTGACAAAGCAAGGTGAGGAAAGAGGATTCAGAAAAAAAAATTTGAGGATTACCAAAAGAGAACTCACGAAAGCAAATTAGAGACCAAAAATGCAAAGTTACCCGCACTGATAACTTACTAACTCAGTCAGTGGTAGAGTTTTATGGTTCTTCAAGGTATATTTGTAAAATTATATATCGGTTTCTAAAGGAACATCTGGTGGGTGTCACTTGTGACTGCGAATAATGTATTCATGTTATCTAGCTGCATTGCTTTGCATTGTAAACCAAAAAATCTCATTACAGATAGAGTACACCAGCTGCTCTCAGCATATGTTTAACCTTCATCTTTCCACAGAGGGCAGCAAAGTTTTTTTTTTCACTTTAAACATGAATTGTTAGTTATGCCATTTTTAAAATGTATGTGGTACTTACATTAAATTGTTATGCAAATTTCTTTAACTCATATGCCTAAAGATGTATTTTTGCATTTCATGAAGTATTTAATGGCTTTCAATGCTTATTGCTCTGGCATACTATGCAGAAAGAAGAAATTAGTTGAAACCATTGGAGTATATTTCAGTTAATCAGTTTCTGAAATTGCATTACACTTCAACCTTGCTGATAAGCTGCTATTTAAAGGTTCACCACAGAAACTGTAAAGCTAGAAAATGTGTATTGTCAAATAGAACTTAATGGTGGGTGCAGTGCATTTCAGTTCTTGCTTGTTTAAGACAGGAAGTTCAGGACTAAAGATTAACTTGTTTTATATGTCTAAATGATAATCTGAATGTATAACTAGTGTCCTTTTCAGCCGAGGGTATTTTAAAATTGGACGGTTATATTAAGGTTTAACATTATCTAGTAGAAATAACATCAAAATATTCTGTTTGAAAGGTCTGTGAATGCATCACTATTTATTTTGTTGCTATTTTTTCCACAGTGCACCATGTGCTTATTATTATTTTTTTAATCATTAGGTCTGGATTTTACTATTCTACTCTTCTACTATTCCACTATTAAAACACAGGCCAGCAGTCATTTTCAGCCAATACCCCCCACAGTTAGCTTACACAACACTCTATAAATAGGACACTGTAAGCAGGACTTCACTTCATTTGACCAAATGTTGACCTATTTCATGGTGTTTATGTTGGCAACAGTTAGTTCTGGAGGGCAGTTTGTTTTATTTAGAAGGAAGGATGAAAGTTTTGGCATTGTCTTCATGGTTTTCGGCCTTGGAAGGGTGTGTTTCCTGTATAGTCTTTTCCTGGCATGGATTGGATGCCAGTGTCCCATACTGCTCTTGTGCATTGTCCAAAAAAGTTTTAACACAGTGCTGCACAGTCTACAAAATAGTTTTCCATCAGCAAGGTTCAGGAGACTGAAGCTTGAAATCTATTTCAAGAAAACAGTGACAGAGAAAGTCATTACTCCAAGGTACAGGTTAATTAGTAAATTATTTAAAAGTGGCTTACCAATGTCACTTTCAGTTAGTTTCGGCAATGTGCAACACACAGAGGTTGGCTTCTTCTGTGTGCCGCACACCAGGTAAAGCTTGTCTGTTTGGTTCAGACAAAAAGCACAAAGTCAAGAGTGTGAAACTTGTTGCGGGGGTGATATCTGTGGTAGAGTAAATTGTCACTCTAATATGTAAATTGGCAGTTGTCCTTTTCATTACTTGGTGGGGCCAGTAAGCAAGATCCTACAGGTACCTCGTAAATTAGGCCATCGTCCCCCTTCTCATTTCATTTCCCTCAGCTCTCAAGCAGCTCAAGAGTGGGAGACAGAGTATCACATGAGTTTAAACTGTTTTTATAATTTTCATATTCTCCGATGCTGTTTCTCCAAAATGGTGCAGTTATCATAGACTGTATATAAAAGACGGACACATTCTCTGTGACATCAACTGTTGGTTTGTGAAGTCTAATGTGAGCTGAGCATATTCATCGTCGTCATCTTGTGTTTTAAACCTGACATGATGGCGAGGGGAGGCTCGCACTGGAAGAACTGGGAGACACTGCACACTCACATGGCATCACTTCATTTTTCATATTCAGAATGCATGTCCATCTTTTATATACAGTGCATGGAGACCACACGAACACAAAGCTAGTCACTGTTCTTGTTAAAGTCACTAATGCCAGGTCCAATTCACTACTGTGTTGTCCAGAGTCTTGTAGACCTGGGATTATAATATTATGTCTTTTGTTGTTTGGAGCGAGGTTATAGGAGAGCTTGTTCTCTTAAGGTATTTTCAGGTGTAAAAACAAGTTCTTGGGTGTCAACAAAGTGGAAAAAAAACAAAATTCATAAAACATTTGTGGTTTGAGAACAAATTAAATTGTGTTCATGTTTTGTTTGTGCATCTGCACTCCTTTTTTTTTTTGTTACTTGTGAAAAGATGATTCTTGTTCAGTGGTAAGCTGTTACATTGAAGTGTAAAAATCAAAAATGTGTATTAATTCATTCAGACTTTCCTGCAAATATACCCACAAACAGCCTTGATGAAGAACATTTTGTATTTGACTAATCTAGCATCAAACCTGAGATCTGTGGGAGCAGTTCGAGCACAAACACACCCCGGTACAAATGTCCTGCTGTGTTTTTGTGTTTTAGATATTTCATGAAGGTTTTAATAGCAGCTACAACACACACAAGCTTCCAAAATAGGAGGTTTTTTTTTAAACTTGCCGCCTACATTCTTTGTGTGGCTTTGTACTGCTGCACTTACTAGAAAGCTATTCTAAATGATTTTGAAAAGGAAAGGCAGCCCTTCTTCTTTCTTGGTTAATCTATCATGTTATGTTTTTTTTTTTCCTGGGATTTCATGAACTCATCAAGTCATGAGGATAAAAGGATTCCATCTGACAGATATTATAGAGCAGGATGGGGTTTTTTTTTCTTTTCTTTTTTTTTTTTTAATGAGGGAGAATGAGGAGAAATCCACATGTGGCTCTTCATAGTGGTTTGAGGCCATGGTGTTAAAAGGGATAGAGAGGCTCACCTCAAGGGCATTTGAAACACTTTCCTCACAGACCTTTTTTGTGAAAAAGGGGAATCTGAAACGTTCTCTCCTTTCTCCCAATGACATGGCCTCGAGCAGCCAGTAGACACTTTGCTGAAGATGTTCAGTGGCTGTTAGCATGGGGCCGTTAAAAAATCTGACTTTGTGAATGTTGAAAGACTTCATTGAAGTAAAGCTATTAGAAAGTGTATTGTCCATCTTTCTGTCAGCTTAATTTGGCATGTGCAGTTCTACATTGTGAAGTGTTTCACTGATTTGATGCCCTATTTATAACATGTTGTTTTTTACCTTTTTGTGAAGGATATAAACTGATTGGGAGTCACTCAGGAGTGAAGCTTTGCCGATGGACTAAGGTAATGAAATCAACCCTTTTGAATAAACCCTTAAACCACTTCCTTTAAATTTTCTTGAATTTATATTACAGCTTTGACAAACTGAATGCATGAATTGTAATTTATTTATTTATTTTAGTCTATGTTGCGAGGAAGAGGAGGTTGTTACAAGCACACTTTCTATGGTATCGAGTCCCACCGGTGCATGGAGACGACCCCCAGCCTCGCATGTGCTAACAAGTGTGTCTTCTGCTGGAGGTGTGTACTATCAGGTTCAGTTCAAAAGTATTTTGTTATTACTCATTTATGGTCCTTCTCAAATTCTTCTCTTTTAGTTTGCCATCATTAAGGAGAATCTCAAGCGATCCAAATAAAAGTTAATTGGTCTTTCAGCCTATCAATATTAATATCCTACCAGAGTACATGTCTTGTTTATACTGTGATTTAATTAAGATGCTAGTACTTCTGGGTACAGGCTTTATGCTTCTCATCATTTTAATTGTCCATTGCTACACAGCTGTATATGAGACATAACTCCAACATGTATTTTCCTGTTATTTGGGGGGTTATTTTGCTATATATTAACTAGTTTTAGCCTGTTTGATTACTAACTTGTATTAATTTTCTTTGTTTTCTTCTTCTTCTTTTTTTTTTTTTTTTTTTTTTCCTA
>VUQG01025853.1:13778-24213 GCA_015106755.1 Etia nguti | reverse complement strand
AAAAAATAAAAAAAATAATAATAAAAAAGTGACAGGATATGGTTTACCAAAAAAAAAAAAAAAACCCCCTCTAAAATACAGAAAATATTAAACAATAACTGCTTTAGTTTAAGATCCGTCAACACACGACAATTTTAGGAGGCCTTAGGGGAGACTGTTTCTGACACCAGGAGGTCTATATGACTGAGAGTTGAGTGTCTGCACTGCCTGCTCTCAACTTCTTAAATCTGCCCCAGAAAAATAAACTCCCTAGATTGGAATAAAAAAGTAAACCAAAACTAAACGTCATAATAACAATTAAGAACAAACAGAAACTACCAAACCCACTCTGGAAACCAACAATGAACTGAAAACAATTAAATCATTAAAATTTAAATAAAAACATAAAACATATAATACCAGTGTTGTAGAATCAACAGTCAAATCTAATCAAAAACTACTCATGCGTTGCTGCCTTTGACCCAAAACAAGATCTCTAACAAGCCTTTTCACCGACAGGAAGTTGCTACTTTATCACCACATTTTCTGTTGACTAATTCTCACACAGGTTTTAATTCAGGATTCATCCAGTGGCATGATATTGCTCTTTCATAACTTCTTTGGATTTACTCACCATGTGTCAGAGCTGAGTGGTTCAGCAGGTTTACTCTCCGGCTCTGAATATTCTGCCTCTGACTTTCTTGCAGGAACTGGAATCTTCTGTAAATAAAGTTGAACAAATGCATTTATGCACAAACATCCACAGCAGACAGGCTCCCAGGTATCCCAGAGGCTTAACCTTTTCTTTCCATAATTATTCAAACCAACTCATGATGCTGCTTCCTGGTTTCTCACCAGTGAAAGAGTTGCCCCTGTCTCTTCCTTAAGTTGAGGGTGTGTCACTAAGAATAAACATGGATTAATATTTGACTTGGCTTCTCTTTTGTCGCTGTACCTTCAGTCAGCACTTTTGCTCTTAATGAGATGTAAAAGCCACCAAGAGGGTTCGACACACCCAGAACTTTTAAATGACTAAAACTTCTCGTGCTTTGATAATTCTAGTTTAACAAAAGTTACTCTGAGATCATGGACCTCGTGAGATTTCATGCCTCACCTGTTCGTAGACTTCTGTAGATGGAGACGATCTGAACCTCTCATGGGAACAGGTGGTTCTGGCTCTCTCCTCAGTTCCTGGATCGAGTATGTTATCAGCAGACTTGTACCGTCCAGAGACTCTTTTCTCTGAAGGTTTTTTCTGTGTATTCCAGCTGGCCTCATACTCGGCAAACGTGCCCAGTCTTTGCTGGTCTTGGATGGACTGCTTTTGTGTAGAAACTCTGAGGCCCTCCTCAGCGTAATCTCTACCTTTGATTCCTTTCATTGCATTCTCTGTTGCACCAACAGAAGCGGGTTCTCGACTTTGGTGCTTGATATGGTTCTCAAGGGGCATGTGGTGAGGGAGACTGGGTTTCCTACCATCTTCAAAGAGTTTCTGCTGGTCTAATGAGGAGCTTGTATTATCACTTTGAGCGAGACCCTCTTTCGTCCCCACTTCGTGGATTTTGTCTGGTTCAGAGAAAGACTTAATTTTCTTTTCTGCAGGAAAATGCTTTCGACCACCAATGCGAGTCACCTGACCTCCTGAATGACTCGTTGTAGACTGTGTGACAGTTGGCAGAGGCGTGACATCTTTGCGAGCATGTGGCGAGGATGGGTAGTTAGGTAAAGTCTCAGCATTAGAGTGCTCCGGTAAACCTAGCTCCAGGTCTCTCCTCCTGAAAGAGGTAGCCTTGAGCACCCTCTCTTGCACTTCCTTCAGGTGGTCCTTGTAGGAGCTGGAGGAGGAGGTTGGAGTTGTACTTTCGGTGGACTTCCAGATGTCCTGATCTTCTTTAGCCTGACCCTCAACCCAGGGGAGGACAGCCGCACTTTTACTTTTCTGCAGCTTTGCTCTTCTCATCTGGATTTCGTTTCTCAGTGTGGTGGCAAAGCGGTCTTCGCGCTTTAACTGCTTGGCTTCAGTGGACTCATCAGAGACTGCACCGCCTCTTGTTCTATCATCTTGCCCTGCCGCATCCAAAGACAGGGAGTGGAGCATCGGGTTGGCCGGGGGGGAGATCTTGTTGCTCATTTGGCTTTCGTGCTTGACATCTTGGGGCGGTTCTCTGTGCTGCAGTGGTAGAGGCCGCCGCTGTTCAGACTGACTGCTGTGCTGAGATTCTGCTGTCTGTGTGTTGTGCCCTCTCTGGCCTCCCCAATCTTCTGAGCCCGTTTTAAGTGCAGGGTTTTCATGTACACTAGTGACTTGGTGCTTGCTGTACCCGTTGGTGTCTTTAGCGTGTGAGTGCTGCTGCTGTTGGGGCAGATGATACTTTACTTTAGCAACTGTCTGCGGGCTGTGAGAGGTTCGCTCATTTCCAGTCTGTGGCAGATATGTCGCACAACCCCTGTCCTCTGGTATTCCTGACAAAGACACAGGGTTCGGCTGTGTGGGCTGGCATGTAGTCACACAGTAGTATCGGCTGTGCCCACTGCTCTCTGTGTTTTGGTCAGGGCCTGTAGAGGAACTTAAGTTCTTTCTCTGTGTTGAACCATTAGCAGATACCTCCTGCATGCTGTAATAGTACCCACCTACGTTCTGTGGCTTGGGTGCAGAAGTAGCCCAAGGCTGAGGATGAAAAGTGGTTTTCTCGCTGTGGTGTCTTTGATGGTAAGGTTGGCTAACATGGGTGGGCTGCCGAACATCACTGGAGTGGGAATACCGTTTGTTTGAAGTGAACTGGTCCTGATGGGATTTTTCAGACTGAAAGTAAAAACTGTCATGGTCGTTCTTCGGGGAAATGTTGTGACAGCGACTTTCACATGAAGCCCTGGAGGGCAGGTGGGAATCGATTCCTTCGGGGTGAGCAATCACCAGCCCTCTTTCATGGACTCTAGTGGCAGCAAAACTATCACTCCGTGTGGGTGGAGGTGGAGGCGGAGGAGAGGAAGAAGAAGTTTTCTTTTTCTCGGGGACGTTCCAAACAGGCCCAAAGCTGGTTCTACTTGAAGTTGAATGGTGGGAACCAGCTGGGTCCTCGGTCTGTGGACAATCACAGCCTGAGCTGACACCTGGCATCTGAAAGTACGTGAGCCTGTCGTCGTGTCTGACTCCCTCTGCAGCCAGGCTGTGGCCATTTCTGCCACTGCTGTTGTGCTTTCCTCCCCCCTCCCAATGCCCGACTTTGTAGACCATGTTCTCTGTTGAAGCAGCATTGCTTCTTGAGAGGGTGTAGTCTGGCGTGCCGGAGCTGGTGGAGAAAGAGCTGTAGGCCGAGTCCCGTTTCCCTCCTCCGAGGTGCTCCATGCTGTTGTTTGATTTGGCGTGCAAGAGCTGACCAGCCGGGTATGTGTGTGACACATGCTCTAGGCTGTCCATGCTGCCGTGAGAGCTGAACTGGTCGGACACTCTGCGCAGGTTTGTTTGCTCCCAGCTGGTGGAGAGATTGGCCGATGACGAGCTGGAGGTTAAAAGAAATGACAGATTTGTTAACAACAGAAGAACAACTGGTTTTTCGGCTGTAAAACTTTGCTGTCAATAATAAAGGGATCTAAATCTGTACCACTATGTAACCTGTTTGTTTTATCACATTCAGATGTAGTTAATTATAAGCTTTTGAGGCACCAAACAACACAGAAACACAAGTAAACACAGATTAAACACTTAATCTTAAAACCTGTTAAACATACATTTTTTGAGCCATTTGCTACATTCAGGCCAATTGAATCTCAGGTGGGTCCTGAGACAGTCCAGCACACAGTAGCATGATGAAAGAAGGACACTTTGGCGGCCTGGTTCTGGCTCCTGCACCACATGCTTGACGCTGCTGCCTTATTGTGCATTTGGCCTTTCGGTGTAGGAGTATAATGTGAGACTGGTCTACATCGTGGCTATTGCTTGAAATGCAAAAACTAAATACAAAAATAATGTACAATGGCTGAGAAATTAATCAGATTTTAATTTCTTTTTTCTTCCAACAATAAAAAAACAACTGGGATAGAAAGCATTTGGTACTCTGTGTGTTCATTTTCACTATTAAGCTCATTGGTTTTTTTTTTTTCTTCTAATGTTACAAATCAAAAGCAGCCCTTTTTGTTCATCTATGAAAGGTCAGACTCATTGGATGTTTAGTTCGGCTTAAGCCAAACATCACTAAAAGAGAGCCTTCTGTCACCAAGATCTATCTAGAAGACAAAGCTTTCAAGGTTTCTGTATGTGGACCTGTGAAAGGATTGACTATCTGCTACATGCAGCTGCCTGTGTCTCCTAATCTTTTCAGTATCTTTGACAAGGTTCATCTTTAGGTGGTAATAGCTTTGGCTCTGTCACTCAAACCTTGACACCATGGAGGTCTCCTGTGGTGAGTGAGTCATCAGGTCAGGTCCTCTCTTCGTCCTTGTCAGCACTTTAAAACATCCTTCAGCAGAGGCAGGCTGGCAGGTACTTGTAGCTGCCCTCATGAGACAGACTCTTAGCCTGGGCTTAACTCTTTGTAGGTTGAACCTGTGTCCTCCACCAAAGCTACTACTTTTAATGTATTTGTTTGGCATTTAAAATATATTTAAAACTAAGCAAAGTCCCAAGTAAAAAAAGAAATATTTTACAGTTTAGGTTTATTGCCACGTAGCTCCACTCTGATGTGTAAATGAAGTTGGACATTTCAGGGGCTTCATCACTTGCTTTATAAAGGATGGTTTGTGAAATTTCTTCATGAAGTTTAATTTTTTGGTTTCTTTTAAACACTGAAAGAAAATTTAGTGAGGAAATTTTTTTCTGGAGTGGTTTTGCTGGTCAGGCCCAGTTGAGATCAAATTGGGCCCATGAACAAAAACGGGTTTGATGCCCTTGATTTAGAGCTTACAGGACACGAAGCACATAATCACATACTGCTGATCAAAAGTGCTTATGTGTAACATTCAGAGTCTGAGGTACCTTGCATCATAGTGAGTGTGCCAGACTGCCGCGGGTGGAGACTGTGTTTTGGCAGTCCCTGGTTGGCTTTCATTGAACTTGGTGGAGTGCCAGGAGTGAGGCCTACTTATAGGTTCATTCCTCCTGCAGAGAGGGCAAAAAACACAGACTGGGATTAGAGACCAAATCCTTATGGAAAACAGTATGTGCTTCCACATAATGAGCCACTACAACTGGAAGATGCTGCTAAAGCCAGTAATGTGACCCAATAAGCAAAAACATTGCACATTTTGTGTATAGTTGGATATTGTTTAATCACACTGGAGTCAGACTTCTGCTGCGATATGTTTTTTTCATTCTGCTGAAACACAAGAGCCAGGCCTGATTCTTCAGAGGTGAAACCATTCATTACACCTTTAATGTTCTTCACCTTGAGTTGAAATTTAAATAATAAAATGGTGGGAAGTGAGCACTATGATTAGTCACTGAAGTTTTACAAAGAGCGACAATCAGTTATGTGAATATGTGAAGCAAAAAAAAGCAGCTGTTGCAGAAATAAATCACTTTTGGGAAAAGAAAAATCATTCTTAGGTGTCTACACTAGTGTGAACCAACTAATTTCAGTCATTAAAGCTCTGCAAAAAGGCCTGAAGTACGCCCATCTCTGTCCTTGAAGGTCTGGGTCTGTACAGGCCCCAAACCTCCTTCAGTAAAGGAGATATCCACATTTAAAACAAAAACAAAAAAGAAAACAAAAACAAAACAAACAAACAAACAAACAAACAAACACGTAAGCTTTTCTTAAAATCAATTTTACACCTATTCTAAGTGTCACAATCTAAAGCTAAAACCTTGTTTTTGAAGTTTTCTCCAACAAATTATCAGGAAAAAAAGGAAACTTAAAAGTATCATTTCAACCTAAGCTATGTATTTTGAGTGCCTGTAACTCAGGAAATCTTGATTGTATGAAGGAAAAGGTTAGTTTCATTAAATATACTAAAGTTACTTTACAAAAAAACCCCAAAACTGTTTCTTTGGGAACTTTCTTTAGATCTGACTGATTTTATATCAGGTGAACCCCCTCCCTCCACTATGAATGAAAAGGTATGAATGAAAAGCCACTCACTCTCCTCCAAGAGCAGCACCCTGGCTACTTGATGGTTTTGGGCAAAACCATCAACTCCCTGCTTACATTTTTTTTTAAAACTATATAGCAGTTATACTGATACTATAAAAGCCACTTTGCAGCTTTAGTTCGAGTGGGGCTCAGGTAAATCTAGAGATGATGGAGCCTTGACCATCAGGACCCCTCAGCTGTGGAGCGACCTGCCCGAAGAGGTAAGGCTCACAGAATCAGTAACAACCTTTAAGCCTCATCTTAAAATCACAGCTTTCTCATTTGTTATGCATGTTCTCGTCCTTCTCGTCCAGTGTATTCATCATTTTCAGTTTTCTTTCTAACCGTATCGGCCTTGTGTGATTTGTCTGTTTGAATCTACACTTTGAGTGATCTGCTGCTCGTCTGTCAAAGCACTTTGCAAACTCCATTTCATTGGCGCTATAAATAAAGTTTATTATCATTTGCAAGTAAAACTCTTTTTGGATTACTTTCATGTAGCTCCCCGATTAATCAGATATTTATATTTATAAGAAACCTACCCTTTTAGGTGCTGCTTTCTGAGATCCATGTCACAAATCAAACAAACATGAAAAACAAAGTTTCATTAATTGCATTCTCAGTTACTGGCAGATAATGAACTGCATGCTGTATGAATGGGATGAACATCATTCATCTAATGAACCACAACACAGAAAGGCATGCCGATGGGTGGAGATAGACTTTCTATGAGAGCAGTAATAATATTACTACATATATGATTTATGCGATTATGGGCACAGGCCAGACATAAAGGAATGAAGAACAGGAGAGGAAGGAAGGAAGGAAAATGTTCACTACGGATTATGATGAAGCTGCAGGTCCGTACCTCATGGAACTTCGCAAAATCTTCGTAAGAAAGCTTCTCGCCACAAGCACGTCATTCTCTGAGGGCATTTTCTGAGCTACAATATCCACCATTTTCATATTCCTGGGCAGCAAGGGGAGGAACACATACACACATACTAAGAGGTCGACTGGCATATACAGGACAACCACACACTTAGCGGTCAGTGTGTCACAAACTGAGCAGGACAAGTGATCTTGAACCTTCAAATGAACCCCAGCCCTACTTCTCCTACAACTTTAGTTTACATATTTACAAACTGTAATTGGCCCATTGGTGTGGCATGGATATGGGAAATTTGTCTAGGATCAAATATATTTATGCTTTTATCATTATAGACTTCGTTGTAATTTTCCACTTCTAGTTACTGCATTTTTATGTTGCGCTGCAAAAGCCTACAGGCAGAAATGAATGCCATTAATGTGGATATATTAGACTTATAAAAAAAAAAAAAGTTATCTTTTGGATTATTTTGTTTAATAGTCAGTGAAAGCCAAAATCATCATAATATAAAAATATATTTATAATTATTGGCAGGCATCATTTATCACTGAGTATTCTCATAGGCAGGACGGCCGAAGAACATGTGCATTACAGCTCTGGAGATGCCTGCTGATATGTAGTGTTAGAGCCCCCTCTACTGGTCAAAAACTGATGACACTGTCACAGCATGAGCATGCTCAAAGTCTGGGCATGTGCATGGGGTCATACCTGATCACGATGGACAGAAAAGTACATTACAGAGCAAATGCAGTTTCACTGATCGGTCATTAGGCTCCTTATGTGAGCGTAGCTGAGGTGAGCTCAGAATTTGCCATATGGTCTGTGAGGGAACAGCAGCCCAGCATGGGGTGGGGGCGCTTAAGAGGACAGAGGATCTCTTACACAGTCAGATCAGCCTCTTCACCTTTCAATCCAAGCTGTCGTCTGCCTCCCAGGCCGCCTTTCTGTCCCTAGCGAGGTTAAACTGACACAGTTTGACAGGAATGAGGAAATGAGGAGAACCTTGTAGTTACACTTGCAGTCATGAAAATAACCGAGTGTTTCGTTATAAAATTCAACATTTGTGGCCAATCTGGAAATTTGTGTCAAATGAACCAAAACGCTAAACTCAAGCTATAACAAAATAGCTGAAATAGAGGAATCACGATAACTGTGACTTTATATGATACAGACATTGTGTCAATAATGCTTGAGATTTTTAGGACCGATGCAGATATTTGGCATAGAAAAATATTACAGGCTGATTATCACTTGTTTATGTTATTTGGCCCCGATTATAATGGCTTAATTCTTATTTAAAATAGCTCACCCTCCCACAACTACACTGAAATATTTAAAATCTATACAAGCTTAGACATTTCTTACAGCATGTTTTCCTTTACTGACAAAACTTTAAATTCATTAAAGACTTGGAAAGCCATTCTGCATTTTTTTTTCAGTTAAATGTGAAACTATTACTGAACTCTTAACTCCTAAAACATCTCTGCTATAACTGTGAAAGCCATCATCAATCAGTGAAGGCTGATGTTGGATCAGGTTGGAAATAGTTCTTATTTAAATCTCATGAAGCTTTTTTTTTTTTTAATCCTCACTGAATAATTACTGGAACAACAAAATGGTAATAACCTGTAGCAAAAATAACGTTTACCTAATACAAAACCTGACCCGAGGGCAGATCCAACCCCGAGCTGCTGTTGCCAACTAATACCACAGGGCCGTAAGTAAACTGTGTCTGATGAGTTTCTCCAGATTTTATCGATCACCTACATTTTGTCCCTCTCAGGTTACAGCTGAATAATTAGATTTAGAAATTAAATGTTTCATCTAATGAAAATTCAAGTTGAGCAAATAACAGCAGTACACATTAAAAAAACCTTATATTTGATATAGAACTTTATCCTGTCTATGACGGCGACAGTGAGGGTGATTAAAATTACTCTTTTCTTCCCTCCAATATTTTTAAGTTAAATATTATGGTCAGCACTGATACGGTCCCCTGAATTAAAATGAAGGCTCTGCTCTTTATTTACCTTGGTGAATCTTAATAGCAGGGCTCTATTTATGGCAGCTTCCCTACCTACTCCCACATGTGCTTAACTCATGATGAAGATACAGTTGACTGTTAATTAATTAACTGAGTTAATTAACTCAGAGTTTGTTAAACATGCTTCCCGGACACAGATCAGAACATTTATCAGTCTTTATAAATGCTGATATTGATAGACCTGCAAATTCCTAATGTGGACCCAGCAATGAATTGGCTGGGCTCTAATAAACCTAAACAACTGTGTAGCTGTGCTTTTTGTTTTCTCTCATTTTCCTGCAATTTTTGCCAATTTGCTAAACAAAAATGGGATTTTAGTTGAAACATATTTTTTTTTTATGTGAGAATAACATCATTCAGTGATCCACAGCAATGTTACAGTTGTAGGCTACTAATAATAAAGTTTGATGGTACTGTCTAAACTCTGGGCACAACAAACTTTTTCTGTCGTTTTTAAAGGACGTGTTTGCTGAATCAGGGACTCGGGCCTTCTGGGTTAAAAAAATCCATTATCCATCTATCAACTAATGAAGTTTAACACAATTCAGAACGATCTCTATCATGTTTTAATTCACTTATTCAATGCGTTGCACTTTGTCTACTTTATCTTAATCAGCATGGCTCTCTGGAAAATAATGTTCTGAACACTGTGCTAGAAACCTCGGGGTCAATAGTGTCTGCCCCTTTAGTCACTTTGCTCTCAGACGTCTGATGGCAAGTGATTCAAACAGCAGCTTCCTTCAGATGGAGACATGAAAACAAATATTTTAATAACCTAAGCTTTTATTTTTGCACTCTGCACTCTCTTTATAGATTGAGAATTTCCAGGCAGATACAGATTTAAGGTTAAGCTCAATAAAGTAGGACGATTCCACAAAATTAATTGTGGATTAGAGTTAAGGCCTATTTAGAGGACAAAGAAAAGCCAACACGGGGGCTCGGTCTTCCTCATCTCCCATCAGTCCATGTTTCTGGGGCACTAGCCGCTAACCACACATGGCGCCTGCTATTGGTATGCAAATAAGGCTGGTTTTATTAGGCCTATCGTCAGGGCTACAGCTGGACCAGCACAGATATGCTAGGAAAGTGAATCAGATGGCATGAACGGGGGGGCAGGGGGATAGATTTTTACTGAGTGACCAGTTTACATTCAGTTTCAAATGACACGAACCACCAAAAAACAAAAAGCTGAAAAACTAATGTTCAGTTAATTAATGAAACTTTATTCACAGATTTTTTTGGAAGCTAAAATCCTTTCAGTCAAAGATTAATATGCATCTGGTTTTGAAATGTTAAGTCTTGCTGATCATGGCTTAACCTAAAATAATGGATGACCTGTTACTGAGTGATAAGACAGAAGCAATCACAACAATAACAGAGTATTAGGGTCAAAAAAACAAGCACAGAGGCCCCAGATGTGTGACAGGACCAAAAAAAAAAAAAAAACAACAAAAC
>VUQG01025853.1:0-13758 GCA_015106755.1 Etia nguti | reverse complement strand
TGTGTGACAGGACCAAAAAAAAAAAAAAAGCCTACAAACATTGAAATCAAAGGTTTGAATTTAAACAGCGAATAAATCATTAAATAAAGTCCATTAGCACTCACCAAAGATCTGCACGAAGGAATTCAGAAATGACACAAAGAAGGAAACCTGCTTTTTTAAAGATACTCCTATAATATCAGGCTGGAAATCAGTTTGAAGGACCAGCTGCATCCATGTGCTGGTCAGGCACCACATTCCAATGCCACTTCAAAGACGGGCCGAAATAAAGAGGCACACAGACCGCTGGGTATCATCCATACCCCCAAACTCACAGGCCAGGGATAGCTCACGTGTAATATTCAACACAGAATAGCCATTACTAAAACTAAGTCCTCCTGAAAGATTTAGGCTGAGCAGAGAGGAGATTTCCTTCAGGATTACTGGGGTTTTTCCCCTGAGAGGGGGTGTAGGAGTGGGCAGAAATGGAGGAGGAGGAGGGCTATTGTCACAGCCAGCCCCTCTTCCCCGTACCTTGCCCCGTCTCATTGGCTCCAAAGGGCTAATATGCTAATGATGGGATGAAATGCCGGACTTTTCTCTTCCCTTCCCATCTCCCCTGTTGTGAGGCAGACATGCATTTATACCATTACTATGGCAACAGGTTGATCTCTAGGGTGCGAGGGCACCCAGTTTCCCGAAAGCCTCCGGTATTGAGCATGGCAACTGCTCAGGAAGGGACATCAGCAACACAACAACAGACCTGTTAACAGAGTTTGTATTAAGCTGTGTTTCTTACTCCAAGTGTAGCCTTATAACTGGTGTTAAAGTAAATTAGAAAATTATTTCGGAAGATGAGCCTGGTATCAAAATGCAGAGAAAAAAAGGAAACCATTCATTGTAACTTCTTTTGAAAAGTCACTGACAGGTTGATAGTGCCCTTTAAAATGAACCCTTGCTGACGTTAATTATCAGAAAACAAGAAAACATCCAGGTTACCAGTGCTTGTTTCTATTCAACTACATCACACAAGGGCGAAATATGGCCCAAGGGCTGAAAATGGCCCGCAAACCATCTTTATCTAACACTAACAACCTAAAAGGCAAATGAAACGATGTCAGCGTCCTAAAACATAAAGCAATAAGAGCCAGAGCTTTTGCCTTTTTTCTGGGGGGGCATCTCCACCTGCAGCAGGCTCGGGTTAGAGTGACCCTCCAGCTCACAGAGGATCTCCAGAGCAGAACAAAAACTACCATCATGGTGGACTTAAATTCTGTCTGACTACAGGGGTGGTGGACTATGGGGACCATCACTAGAAAGCAGGAAAACAGCAACTTAAGTTTCAAAGTAAAATAGTCCTCAATTGCTAAACCATCTGATTGTCTCAGACAGATCCGAAAATAAATCCCAGACATACTTGGTGGAAAGTAATACACATCCTACAAAACTAATTTCTGTGTGTCAGATACACTGTATTTGTAGTACCATGTGTTCATAAAGAGCAGAGGTATTCTTAATTTGGTGATACAGGTCTTTTCTGTGATGGTATCAAAGTTACAGTAAAGTAACACAGGTCACATAAAATGAAGAGCTTCATGGATTATAACACATTTCATCACTGTCTATGTCTCATTTTTGTTTGCCTTGTCACTGTTTGGCCTTTTGCTTCTTGTATCTAAGTCATTCTGGCCCTATGAGAAAAAAAAAAAAGGTTGTCCACCTCTGTGCTAGAATCTGCTGATGCTGAGAAGTAGAGAAGTGGCAGATTAGTCAATTGTTCTATTAGGTTATTGCCTGCAGTGTGTGGGCTAATGTCACTACATCTTAAATAAATAGATGGGAAATGAACAAAAATCCTATCCAATAACTGTGTTGGCTGTTCCCCCCCCCCAACTTTAATGGAAACTATAAGACATTTAAACCCTTATTTTCCTCCATTTCAATTTCACTTTCAATGACCTGTCATGAAACCTCTAAAAAAAAAATCTAAACTTTGTGCGATGAAGAGCAAGCACAAATTCCTGAGAGTGTTTTTTTCCCCCTACTAAAAATGTGCTCTGGCACCACCAGCAAGAGGTCTGGTGACAGGCAAGAAGATTAGTGAAGAAAGGTTGCACCCTAAAGCTGATAGGAAGGCAATAAAATTCACAGTCATCTATTGTGAGAGAAGCAATCAAGCATACAATCCATTTGAACAAGGTCTGCATTGTGAGGCTCAGCTGTGGGATTATGTTCTTCACAGGTTTAACAAATGCAGCTGATATCATTAACATTTGTTGCGATATCTATGATTAAAAACCTAAATGTAACAACAAACCACATGTTAGTGACCTGAAAAGATGGAGCATTAAAAACAACAACAACAAAAGGTGAGGTTGCGAGTGCCAATCCTGCACTTTTCAGGTAAACTGTTGGGCTGTATTTGGTCTCTAAAAGGCGCTCACAAAGACCACCTTCAGCAAACACTACAATCAAACCAGTCATATTTCGGGTGAGAGAGGTGAACCGTGAGCAGCACGTAATGACCAGCACATTCCTGGGCTGAGTGGCATACCAGCTGTCAAGTCACTGGCTGCTGCACTGACCCAGAGACCAGAAACACCTGGAAACCTTTTTATTTTCATCTATTACAGTCTATTTATTACAGTCTGAACATCACGGCTGACCCTCCCTGTACTATGTCTCAACAACATACATACATTACATTACAGGCTGGTTTCACAAAGGTTTGTCGGTTTGTGGTTAGATCAGATTATAGATAGATAGATACCTTACCCTCAGGGTAACCGACCTTAAGACCTGAAGTTACCATAGTAACAATCAGTGACATCTCCATTAACCAGCAGCTCGGGATGCATGATATCACTTCAATCCCAAGTAAGTGGTTTTAACTTCCTTTGTTTGTTTTCTTATTCAACATCCACTTGCTGCTTCAGTGTATGCTAAAAACTACAGTGTCATGTTTAGGCACTAAATGCTAATGTGTTATTGTGTAAAGAACATTCGAGTTGAATCATGCCCCTTCAGAACAGGAACCCTGCGTGTTTACAAATGAGTTGGAAATGACCGCTCAGTGTCACTTATCCCACGACCTAGCATGTCAGTGTATGAGCCATGCCAGCAGTTTTGACAAACAGCACTAACTGACACTCTGGGGATGAGAACAGGCTGACGGTGGATTCTGTGTTAGGCATGCCATCACCACAAACCCTTCTGAAACCTTACTCTGTAACCTGATGCAGCCTGCACAGGTATAAATGCTGGCAACGGTCTCAGCCACTTGCATAGGCTACGCTGTAGGTTTGCAGCACAAGCATGATTTTAAGTGTGAGCTGACATGACTCAGCACCTCTCACTCTTTCTCTCTTGACATGTTCAGAGAGATGTTCTTTAAGGTAGAAGATAGAGGAACGTCGCTCAGTTCAATTCAATTTTATTCATACAACGCCAAATCACAGTCACCTGAAGGTGACTGACCGACTATGAGCGAGCACTTGGTGAAAGTAAGAAGGAAAAAACCCTTTTAACAAGAAGCAGAACCAGGCTCATGGGAGTGCAGCCATCTGCCACGACCAGGGAGGGAGACAGGACAAAAGACATACTATGGAAGAGAGCCAGCGATTAATAATAACTAATGATTAAATGAAAAGAGGTAGGTGAAGAAGTAACACTCAGTGCATCACGGGAAACCCAGAGGCCAAGACCTATTCCAGCGTAACTAAGGGAGGGTTTAGGGTCACCTGATCCAGCCCTGATTATAATGTACTTGTTGGGAAACGTTTATTACCCTTATGGAAACATAACATGTTGTCTTCATTGTCTTTGATTAATACTATTTCACTTCCCCTCTCTCTGTCAAATCCACATGTTACGTGTGTGAGTACAACAAAGAATTAAAAAACACGGCTCATAATTTGCTACTTCCTGTTACTTAGTTTTGACATTTCATTCACTGGAATACAGAAAGCTTTAACTAAAGATGTGCATTTTAGAAACAGGTCAGAGTTATAGTTAGACCCCTGGGGCAGATGGCAGCAGCACATCTATGTATTTCAAAACCTAAATGCTCAACAAAAAAGGGATTCTGGCTCTGGGTTGTGAGAATTGGAGTGCTCATAAGACTGATTAATCTTTAGTTGAATTTGTTTTTCATCTGGATATCTCCTGTACTATGAATTTTAATGCCTTCCCAACAGCCATACTCCCAGGCATGCTAAGCAAGTGACATCACTTTTTAAAGATACATTAGACTTTAAGACCTTAATTTCTTCATTTTACTCAAAACTCTGTAAGAACCTGCATGAACTCTGCTGCAGTACCTTCATGGTCCATCAAGAGGCCACGGATCACACTTCAGGAATCACTGATCTAAACTATGATTTCCTCACTTGAGACTCAAACAATTTTAAGAAATCTGCTTACAACAACAATTCAGCACACTGCATTCCCAACATAGTACATGGGCTTATTTAGAAAAACAAAGCCCAGCAAACGTAAGCTCTGCACCCCCCGCTGAATGCTTGCACTGATGCCAGTAAGCTTTTCCAGGTACAACTGGATTGTTCACTGAAACACTGCGCAGCCTTCACTTATCTGAATCAGAAACAGACACACATTCTGAGTATTGGAGACGTCTCTTTCAGTACAAAATAACGAGGCTGGTTTGTGACTGTGGTAGTGTTGTAATAATACCAAGAGCAGGAAACCAAATGCCACAACGCACTACAAGCCGCATGTACAGTTTAATGATTCACTCCACAGTTAGTGGCATGTACAGCAAATGCCTGAAAGGAAGCCAGTCCAGACTGCAGGGGGCCTCGTAGGGAATGAAACCCTGACAGCTCCAAACTGCAGAAACGAACAAAATAAAGTGAACACGCAGGGAGAAAAAAAAAAAGTTTCTTTATCAAGAGCTTTACTCTTGAGACACAACCTTCAACAGCAACATTACAATACAACAGCTTCTTAACAGTCCCTACTATATAATCCTAAAGACCAAGAACTTGTGCAAAATCACATTGACGTGCATAAGCACTTCATTTAATCTTATATTTCATACTTTATGCAACTATTTTATGCTCAGTGTAAAACTGTACCACTGCTGATGCTTTTGCACCCTTGTTTACTGACATTTTTATAGCACCACAATTTCAATATTATGTATAGTTCTCATCTCATGTCACTGTCCTGTTTTTAATTTCAACAATTTGCTATCTGAATGAAAAATACTAAATAAATAATTAAACTGGCTCATAAGTTACCAAAGACAAGCAATTTCAATTTAGACTCTGAAGAGTATTGTTAACTAAACCGGATGCAGAAAAATGAGTGAAAAAGTAGAGTTCCTCAAGTGGTCATGTAAGGCTGGCAACAAGTGAGAGTTACATACTATGGGCACTAAAAATTAAAAAAAATTAAGAAAATAATAATACCCAAATAGAAGCCAAAATAACCATAAGTTACAAGGGAAATAAAATTAAAAACAAACTAAACTCAGTGGCCCATAAAAGAAGCACAAATTAATAGTTAGGATCAGAAACTTTCATGCAGGACTTTGACTAAACTCGACTAATTTTGTATTTCAGACTCAGCAAACAGCAACAATAACAGGCTGGCGTTCATGCAAATGCAGTGTGTGGGAGAATTACAGTGTTTGACTGTATGCTGTAGTTAGTGCTGGCAAGTTTAAAACAAATTGTGGATGGAAGGTGCAATTTAGCTTTAGCTCAGCTCACACCCTGATTCTGTTTTTGAAGTAGACCTAAATGTGTTTTTCTGTAAAACCTGAGACATTTCTTCACGTTCCACGCTGACGCGGAAGCACGTTTGTTTTGTCGAGGCATGTGCAAATACGAGATGCTTTTCCCACACGTAACCACACCTTTGTGATTCTCGTGACTTGCGACGAGCCTCTCCCCTTTGACATTATACTCACTATCTCACATTAGTCACCGCATGCAAAAAACCTAAAAAAAAAAAAAACATGGCTCGCTGCATCAAGCTCCTCCCTCCTGCTGTCTGTGCAGAGGCCACACCTGTAAGCTGGAGCAGGTCCTGACAGTTTTCTGGTCCCTGTTCAACTATCCAATATTATCCCTAAAATAACAACAAAGATGTTACACGCACAGACACAGATCAGGGCTCCATGTTAGTGATGAGGAAACAGTCACTTTAACATTAAAAAACCTCAACACAAGTTTTCTACACAACAAGCAGACTGCAGCTGGATGAAAAATAGACAAACGGGGCTGAAATTGAGGCTTTGAGGTTCAGTAAATGTACCACTATCACTCTGTTGTGAGCTAAATCAGACACAGACTTGTTATTGTGGCCTTGGAAAATGACTGAGTGGAGATGCCATCTCAGACAGCCCGAACAAAGCAAATTCTTCACCACAGACGAGCAGAAAGAGCCGAGAGTCCCGTGGGACTGGAAGTCTGTAAAGTGCAACATGAACAATAAGACCTGACCTTGTAAGGAAACGTCTGAAATGACAATACCCAGATCCTTTGCTCATGCATCCTGCTCCCCTGTCTCATAATAAATCCAAAATTCACTCCTCTTTTTCACAAGGAATAATATATGCAGTCAGTCAGACTGCATATATGAAGTCAGACATTATGTGAAGTTTACAAGTCTAACTGCTCTCCGGATATTTATCAGAGAAAAGATAAATTCATGCTATTAGGTACAGTTAATTTACCTTAAGCTAATGAAAGGTCAAGCAGTCTCATACAGTCCTGCAATACCAGGGTATGATTGCAAATTTACAGGGAGTTGCACTGCGTAACAAAACTCCAAGTTAACTAATGAGAAATACATTTTACAAGGTTTTTTTTTTTTTATTTTAGTCCCAAAACTTCCTTTTCTATCTTTGTAAAATTAAAACTATTAAATGTTGTTATCCTGCCCATTGTATACGTCTGTATGCAAAAACCTCTTTTTACATTTACATTTAATACACTGCACAAAATAATTATCAATAAATAATGACAAATAAATCCAGGCAAATTAAACTTCTGGTCAGTTAAAGTAGCAAAGAGGGTGGGTTAAAAAGTTTCAGCTACCTTGGTGTTAATAAATTAACAGGTGGGCTGTTCCTCCATCCATCCATTCATCCTATTCCGCTTTTCCAAATCGAGGTCGCTGGGAGAGAGACAACCATTCACACTCTCATTCACACCTGTGGGCAATTTAGAATGATCAATTAACCTAATACCACTAACTGCAAGTCTTTGGACTGTGGAACAAAGCTCGACTATCTGGAGAGAACCCACGCAAACACGGGGAGAACATTTAAACTCCACTCTTGCTGTTGCCTCACACCAAGAAGGTCCTGGGTTCGAATCCACCATCTGGCTCTCATCTGGGTCTTTCTACCCGGCTCATATCAGTATCGATATGATATTTTGATGAGTTTTTAAAATGTTCCTTTAATTCTTTTGAGCAGTGTATGACTGAGGTATAGTCATTTCTCACACTTCATGTAAAAAGTGCAACAGGAGACGGTGAGTGCGGGTGGAGTCTCCCAGGTTCACCTTCAGCATTTTTATCTTCTTACAGCCTCTGATTGCTCCACAGCAGCTAACCCTCATTCACTTTTATGCTATCTGATCAAGTCAGAAAGATCTACATTCCCGCTGCCATTTCAGTGCAACTTTCAGTATGTTAAGCCCCAGATAACATAAATTAAAGGTGGCGCCCTTATCCTCACTTCTAGCTCCATGTTTTTGTACTTGGTGCAGCCCCTCAACTTTAACATCTATTTAAAACAAGCCATTTTAGCTTTTCTCCCCTTCAAGACCAAATTTTTTTTTTACTGGATGGGGCTTCTGATATGACCTTATCAGACTGAGCCCTCTCTATGACATCATACAGAGCCATGAGTAGTAAAAAAAAAAATATATATATATATATATATATATAAATAAAAATATATTTATAATAATAATTTCGAGCCTCACATGCTTTTTGGAGTTGTTTGATCAAATCTGATGCAAATTTATTAATTTTTTATTCATACACAAGCTATCAGAGAGTAGCTATTTTTAGCAGCTCCACTGTAAAAAAAGATAATCAGTGGAAAAGCTGTGCAGCGTTTTGCTTCGCGTTTTGGAAAGGACTCCAAACCGAAGCGTGCAGAGCAGAAATCTTCTATTCGCCCCTGTCCTCAGAGGTGCGGTTTCTCTTTGCATGACAGCGACCAGCACAATGCCTGCCCTGTCTGCCTGGGGATCATCCACGCTAGGAGAGCGTTGACGGAGCCCAAAGCCTGTGCGTTATGTTGCCAGCTCCAGCGCTCGACCCTGGAAAGACGGGTGATGTTTGTGGAAAAAGTGCTGGGATGGACGGCTGTCGCACAGCATGACCATCTCCTTTCCGAGTCTGGAGCCCCGGCTTCGTCAGAGTTCGAAGATGAGGATTATCTGGTCGATGTCCTCGCAATTAGCTGGACTGACCACATGGAATATGTTGATGGGTTAGCCGATGATGAGCCGGAACCACGCAGGAGCACTGACTGGCTTCAGCCTGGGTTGAAGCCCGCTAGTGCTCCCCAGGAAGACGATGACGTGCTGGACATCGGCCTGGACATCCATGGTTTTTCGGAGGATGAGCAGGAGAGCTCATTGTTGGCCCAATGTGCCGCCACTGCTGCGCCGGTCGGCCACGATGACACCTCTCTTTTTTCCCTGTTTCGCCATGCTGCTGAGAAGCTGCAGGTGGACTGGCCCTCTTCTCCGCCAGCTCAGAAGCCGTCACGGTTCGCGGGCTTTTTCCTCCCACCGGAGCCCGCAACGGCCAAAAACCGCCTTCCCATGTTCCCAGACTTTGTCTGCGAGCTAACAGCATCTTGGGATAAACCTCTGTCTACCCGTGTCACTGTGCCCGGCTATGGACGGCGCCGAGGAGGCTTGCTTAGCTAACCCACCCCCATGGAGCTGTCTCTGGCTGCTTATCTGGCCCCGTCCCATAACCATGGTGTCGGCGTCCCCGCAACTCTGCCGTCCAAGCACTGCAGATTCTTTGCTTCACAGCTGGAGAAGATTTATCGGGCTCAGGCTGGCACTGCTCGCGCCATGAGCTCCGTCACCATACTCCAGACGTACCAGGCAATGTGCCTGGTGGAGCTCGGACCGCTGGTTCCTCATGACAGCCCGCTGGCAACTCTTCTTAACGAGTTCAGAGTCGCTATGGATTACATCCTTTTGTGCAGTTTTATCGGTTGGACGTTACAGCCCCTTCGTTGGCTCATACTGTCCTTTCTGCTGGGTCTACTGCACACTAAGGTGGTGGTGGTCCGATTCCGGTTTGGTGGCTGCTTTGCGGGGCGTGTATATATGTCCCATACTTATGTGTTGTACCGAGTGAATCGACTGAAAGGGAACGAATAGTTATGTTTATAACTTCTGTTCCCTGAAGGAGAGGAACGAGGTACAACACAAGGTGGTCCCACTAAGCAGTTTGGCTCGATGAAGAGCGGCTATCGAACTGAGGGATGACTGTGATGACAGGGGTTATATGTGCAGGCGGGGCCGTGCGCATGTCGTCACGCGCCATCTGCTTTAAAAGCGTGAATAAAAGTTTATTCAGCCAGGACACGCAAGGGCGTGATATCCCATACTTATGTGTTGTACCTCGTTCCTCTCCTTCAGGGAACAGAAGTTATAGACATAACTATTCAATTCCATTTCAGCTTTCATCATCTGGATAGGGAACTTCCCAGAATCAAAGTTATACGAATGTTGGAGACATCTCCAGATCTACCTGAGACAGCTGGGGTGTTCCCCGGTCATGACACACATGAAAAGGAGAGCGGATACTGGTCCACTGCAAAATCAACACCTTCAAATTTCAACATGACTGAAAGTTTTTGCTATCCACATGGACGAGCCAAATGCCTTCTGAAGAAAAGTCTTATGGTCAAATGAGACAAAGATTGAGCTATTTGGCCTCAATGATAACTGTCACGTATGGTGGTAGTAGCATCATGCTCTGAGGCTGTTTGCCACCATTGTTACATTGTACAAAGTGGATGAAATAATGAAGGAGGTGGGTACTTCCAAATTCTTCAACTTCATCTCAAGTAACCAGCTAGACAGTTGAAACGTGGGCACAGTCGGGTGTTCCAATAGGACAGTGATTCCAAACAGACATCACAACTGGTTTTGGAATGGATAAAATAGGCTAACATACCCAAAACAGATGTGGTGTTCCCTGGTCATGCACACATGAAAAGGAGACTTGATACTGCTGCGTTGCAAGCTTTAATCCAAAACTACACCTGCTGACATGACTGTCTGACAATATGGAAAAACTGCTTGAAAAAGGTGTTACCTTTGGTCTCAAAACAAAGACAGGAATGTAGAAAGGCAAGCCCTGAGCACAGAATGAGACAGATTGCATGCTATACCTGCCTGTAGTGTGTGTTTATAGCTTTAGTTGGTGTTAACTGTTTGTGGTCGCTATATAAATGTAGTGAAATCTTGCTTTGCATTTCCAGCAAAATTTCAGACTCATTCCTGGTGGGTACTGCTGTCTGATAGGGCTGCCCTCTGTCAAAGTTCTGTTCATACCTTTTATGGACAGAAATTCTAGGAGGATGGAGGGTGTTGGATTCTGTGGCCTCAGGATCTCATCTCATATCTGCTTTTTTGAAGATGATTGACCTCCATGTCACACTGGGGTGGCTTGCAGCTGAGTGAGAAGCGTCTGGGATGAGAATTGGAACGATAGCTTCAGACTAATTCTGAAGCTGTGGTTCTCAGCTGGAAAATGGGGCCTTGCCCACTCTGGGTCAGGGATGAGTTGGTGACCCAAGCAGAGAAGTTCAAGTATCTCAGGGTCTTGTTCACGAATGATGGACAGACAGATTGGTTTTGTGTCAGTAGTGATGCAGACACTATACTGGTATGTTGTGGTAAAGAGAGAGCTGAGTGAGAAGTGAAGCTGTCGATCTACAAGTCAGCCTACACTCTGGTCACGAGCTGTGGGTAGTGATTGAAAGAATAAGACGGTGGATACCAGCAACGGAAATAAGTTTCCTCCAAAGGGTGTCTGGGCTTACCTGTAGAGATATGGTGAGGAGCTTGGTAAATCAGGAGGGGCTCTAAGTAGACCTGCTACTCCTTCTCAAGGGTGAGGAAGAGCACCTGAGGTGTTACAGGCATCTGATCAGGGTGCCTCCTGGACACCTCCTACGTTAGGTATATTAGCCATAACCTACCGAGAGGAGGCCCCAGGCCAGACACAGGACATCTTGGAGAGGTTACATCACTGGGCTGCTTGTGTTTATTGTGTGTTCATTTCATTGATTTATAAGCCCAGTATGTTTCATCATATAAATCCAGCACAAATAATGTTTACTTGAAGTTACTGAAATTCAGGGATACTGGAGTGAAAGGATGGTAAATAAACTTTTAAATATTGATGTGGATTGTGCTCTGGATAAAAGCAACAAGTTGTAGTAAAGAAAAGTACAGATTTGCAACTGTTCAATAATACTAACAATAATCCACTTTTTTTTCTTTAGATGACATTTATTACTTAACTAACAATGCTCTGAGAAGAAATCAATTTGCCATAATTATTATTTTTGCTATTATGATTGTTTCTTTTGGTTGATATATGTTAAATATGTCATTAGGATGAGTGTTAAATGTAAATACTTGAGTATAAAACACCAAATAGGGAGATTTGTGTAAATATCAGAGGGGGAAACACAGAGTTCATGACAAACAAACAGGATAATGGATAACACCATGTTTTCACCTTACCCCATGTTTTCAATTATTCTGTTTTCCTGTTTTCTTCCCTGTCTGGAGCCAGTGCTAACAAGTGATCCAAGACACAGCGTGGTTGTCAAACAATGAAGTGATGTACTCTTTGGTGAATACTCAACAGCTACTGAAAACTCCTAGTCTGACCTAGGGCAATGTATTTTTCTTCCAGGTAAAGAAGACCTCCTCAGCTGCTAGGATGTCAGAATTCTCACTTTGTATTCTCATTGTACATCTGTAGAATGTCAGAAACATTCATAAAAACTCTGTCCTGTGTACTATATCAGAGGCTGAGAGAACTGGAATAAATTTTTTAACCTCCACAGGTCAATGGATCCTCTGGCAAGCCCATCAATATGACTCATGTTGTACAGACAAGCTCTGTTCCAACCCACGAAGCATTGTTTTAAATTCTGGTCAAGATGCAAAGGTTCCCAACAACAACAAATGCATCCAAAATTGAAGTGATGTATAAAAAAGGATTTTGCATTTAATAGTGCAGCTATGAAACAACACCTTAGATTAGAATATCTGGCTTACCTTGTGGTATGTTTCTAATGTGGCTCTCTGGAGCAATAAAGCTGTATGTAATGTTGGCAAAGACTGTGATGGAATAAAATGTTGTATATAAATTTGAAGCAAGCTGATAAGAATCTATATGTGATTAAATTTTTAAAAAAGAGTCTCGGATTTTACTTTATATCCATATTAATGCTTAATGCATTAATATGATAGTAAAACATGCCGTATAGTATCTGGCCAAATTAATTATGGGTTTAAATCCTCCTGGAATTCACAAAAGCTGTGTGATTATATTATTAGGATATCAAATTATCATTTGCTAAGTCTGTTAATTATCACCCTGTCTGCGGATCACATCCATGTCCCATCTCGAGTCTGAGAGCTTCTACAGCTGGAATATGAAAATAATTTACACCTGTAGTTGTGTTAAGAGTTGAATCACATCAACTTTGATTTTTGAGAGCATCTGTGTTTAATGACAGGATGACATAGATGCTGTTAAGATTTAATTTATTCAGTATGTCAGCAATGCACCAGCCTTACAGAGTTTTTGAGAGATGCTTTGAAACACTGCTGATGCTAGAAAGAGAAATTGCTTCAGGGTGTTTGTGGAAACTTTCAAAAGATCAAATGAGAGTGGTCTGTAACCAAACTGCACATGACATGGGTCATGACAAACAAGATGCCAGCAAGAGAAAGACATTTGTTGATTGCCTGCGATTTACAGCACATGCATCTCCTAAGCAGATCTCCGGTCCCTCTACCAAAATGGTTTCAGGACTTTTGTTATCAGTGTTGGTAAGATTAGGGTGGAGGGCAAAATACCGTTGTGGTTAGAAATTTATCTCAACTTGCCATAGGCTTGAATTTCATGGTAGGTTTCAGCTTTTAGTTTGAATTTATTTTGGATTTTCTCTAATCCACACAGGGTCAAAATATACATACGGGCTCAAATATACACATACATCCCATCTGATATTTTGTTAAATGTCCCATAAGAAGTTGCACCTCGACCAGATGCTTTTGATAGCTTTCAATTCTGGTCTAATTCTGGTTCGATATTTGACTGCTCTTGTTAGTAGAATTGACAAAGTTCATTTATATTAGTTGGTTTCCTGGTACCCTTTTAAGAACTCCACAAATTTTCAATAGGAGGTTGAGATTGGGGTTTTGGAAAGTCCATTCCAAAAGCTTTATCCATTCCCAAATCAGTTCTGAAGTTCGTTGGGATCGTTGTCCTGTTGGAACATCCCAACAATGTCCAAGTTTCAACCATTTAGCTGTTGAATTGATGTGAAGTTGAAGAATTTGGAGATAGTCCTCCTCCTTCATTATTCCATTCATTTTGTGCAATGTACCAGAGCCCAGAGCATCAGAATCAGAATCAGAATCAGAATCAGAATCTGTGTTTATTGGCCATGTATATGCACAGACACATACAAGGAATTTGGTTCCGGTAGATGGTGACTCTCAAGCACAG
>VUQG01025851.1:28838-46981 GCA_015106755.1 Etia nguti | reverse complement strand
CCTTACTATGCCAATTGCAGATTTTCGACCCTTTTCAGTCTCGCTTTCAAAAGCAGCACTCTACAGAGACTGCTCTCTTAAGGGTCTATAATGATCTACTAATGGCATCTGATGCAGGGAATTGGAAGGGAATCGTTTTAAAATTAATTGTTTTAACATACAGAGCACTAAATGGCCAGGCCCCAGATTATATATCCAAGCTTCTTATTAAAATACACTGCTGCTCGCCATCTCCGCTCACAGACTGTCTGTTGGTTGTTCCCCGTACATGACTGAAGACAAAAGGGGACAGAGCCTTTCAGTCCGTTGCACCAAGGCTGTGGAACAGTCTTCCACCACAATTACGTTTGCTTGACTCTGTGGATTCTTTTAAAAAGCAGTTAAAAACGTTTCTGTTCAAACAAGCCTTTTGTTGATCTACGTATTTTATATTCTTTATATTATTTACATTTAACCTTTTACATTGAGTATAATGTCTATTGATTGTACTGTTTATTTTAATCTTTGTGTACAGCGCTTTGTGACTGCCTGTCTGTGAAAAGCGCTTAATAAATAAACTTTACTTACTTACTACTTACTTACTAAATGAATGGAGACCATATGTAGCCATACTGTATGGCTTTCACTGTACAGTGAGGCTGTGAAGCTGTAAGGCTCTAAATGATGAAAGACAGCCTACTACTGAGTGCCTTGTGGTCAGTGTCTGCTGAACATGTCACCCATAATGGATAAGCTGTCCTCCAAATGGCCGTAGTCGCAGCTTGTGTTGTGTAGCCATGTAGTCACTGATTCTGCACAGCTAGTGGGGTAGAACGTCTGGAGTAACTGGATCCATCATACAGAGCAAATGCAGGCTTGGAGCACGTAAGAAAATGTATCAAATAACTTATAGGAAATGTCAGACCACTGAGGGATTGGACTTATTTGTTCAGAGGGGAATAAAGAACATTAGAAAAAAGTTGGTGGGCAGTGACTTTAACACAAGAGAACAGAGATAATGAACACATTTCATCAGCATACCAATGTATGATTCTGTACTTTCATTTGTTTATTTATATATGCTGTACTTACATAGGCAAAGACATCTGCATCCTTTCTGCACTCATTCCTGGCTGAAGAATTGTGAAAAAGTCTGACTTTTATAGTTATCATCAGAATATTTAGCATTAGTTGACCATGATGAATTCTGCAGGAATTGATTAAAATTGTAGAAATAATAGGGGCAATAAAACACTATAAAAACACCTCACTACACATAAACTGTGCATTATTGGCAAACTGTACATAAAATTGTATGCAAAAATGATTTATTCTGCAACAATTTCCCCCATCCAGTGTTGTATAGTATAGGTATTTCTGCTGTGGTGCATCACATTCAGTTAAATCATTTGAGAATCAGATATCTGTTCTAAAATACTTTTGTACATTCAATTAACCAAGGTATTTCTCTGGTGTAATTAATGTACAAAGCAGATTCTCACAGGTCACTTTCCTGTGAGAATAAGATATATAATATTAAGCACAGTTTGTACATTTGTTCAACCAAGCTATTTCTCTGGTTTAATTAAAAGGCTTTTTTTTTTTTTTTTATTAAATTAGATGTGACACGAGTTCCCCTCTCCATCATCATTTCTTATTCAAAGTCCTAAGGAGGTATTAAAAACTTCTTTCACAGTGCAATCTAACAAAGTGCACATGATAACTGATCTGAAAATAGAGCCAAGGCAGATGTCTAGCACACTGGTATCCCATCAATTTCCAGTCAAAAACCAGAGGTTTATCCACAATGCACATGTGGAAGAAGCCAGAAAAATCTGCTGGCCTGTAGATTTCAGTGGAATCAGAGGCAAGCGGAGTTAATCCTGGTTCCAGATACAATAGCCAACTGTGGACACAAGATGGCAGTAATTTAAAGGCAGCGAGAGAAGCTTTATGGCAAAATGCTATTTAAGATGAAAGGAGAGAGACTGAGCTCACTTTTTATATCGATTTTCTCATTTTATTGGAAAAGCAATGCCCACCTTGCTTGCCCTAAATCCTACTGCTATGTTCTAAAGGAGCTTTATTCAGGTCACAAAACAAATAATTTAACCCAGTTAATAATGAAGGATGAAAAGAATAAAGGCATTAAAACTGATAAGTTCTTTTCTTCTTTAATTGTTTTAGATCAATTCAAAAAAATTTTTTTGCACTAACAGGCTTTATATGTTGTACCAAATGCATCATATGTTTTTTCCTCACACCTCACAGTTACTGCCAATTTCCAGAATGTAATGACATCTGCCTGGTACATACTGCCACTTTCTGTATTTCGGTCATGCAGTTCTGGTGCAAAACTGAAATTATTAGTCATTAATTGCAAAATGTTCTTAAATATTCAACACTAAGCTTGTTTAGTGTTGTTCAGTTGAGGTACTTAGAAAACGGAATGACCTCTCATTTCTAGGCCTTGGAGGAAACACACAGCTCTAATAAAAAGGAGCTATTATAAATTCTTTCAGTGGTTTAGCTCATGACAGGCTGTCAGGCAGTGCAGCCACAAGGACAGGGAAGTGACAGAGGGAGAGGAGAGGAGAGACAAAGAGGGGATATAGAGTTAGACAGTTGCACACTTCCTTTCTTCTCTTGGATGCATCATCAATCAGTTTTCACAATGCACACTGCACACTGACACAAGAATGACCTCGACTCAGCTGCTGCCACAGAGGAATAATCCTAAATGATGATTACTTTTACATTTCCCTTCACTTCCTTTGTGTCTCCCCTACTATGCCTCTGTGACTTTATTTTCAGTCTTACTTTCTTTCTTGCTCTCCCTCTACACTTTCGTGATGAGTACCTCGACCGACCCCAAAGCCCATCCAGACAACACTCCCAGCTCTACTGGAGTCTTCTGTGCATCCTTCATATTTCCTCGAGGACACCGAAACAGAAGCTCGGCGTTCTGGTCTGCTTGTCTTCCCTCTACAGATCATGCTTTGCAGTGCAGTGAACAGATCAGTAACCTAGATTGCTTTGATGTTACAAATTCTCCTTTTGTTCATTTTTTTTTATCTTCAGCATCCATTAATAAAACAGTAACAGGCTTATGTACATTCCTGTTGGATAAAAATGTTTATCACGAATGTGCCATGTTACAGCCTGACCTGCTGACTAAAAAGGCGAGACAGCCATCATTGAGATTTCTTCAAAGTGCTCTATTCTTGACAAAAACTGCTGCAGAATATTTGAACGGGCTGTTCTTGAGGGGTCGGTGAAACGTTTTAGAAGCGCTTGTGAAATGGTCAGAAAATGTCTGGCCAAACACATTTCCTGTGTCACAACTTGTTGGTTTTGTTTCCAAAACCAACAATTTGAACTTCACCTCAATTTTGCCAGCTGTGTTGAGGTAAGAAAGTCAGCAATTTGAATGTCTCTCAAGCTGTCTTCAGTTTTTATTGTTTTTATTATTCTATTTTATTGTCTCCCCCACTCTTTTATTCACTTTCTGTGCAAACATCAAGAAAAGCACAACGCATTGTTGGTCTTCCAGGAAAGACTGTCCAAAAACCCTGACTTTTATTTTCATAAAAGCAAGTTTGGTTTTTTTATATCATCACGACTGGCTTTTCACCCTACCTTTAAGGGTGGCCATTCAGAACAATTATGATTATTTCTAGAACATAAAGAACGCTAATGTCTGATCTGACAGCATCAAAGTGTCCTTGCTTCAAGTAATGTCTAGAAAAATACAGGGCTGCAATGTGCTGTTAAATCAGCTGAAGTGAACTAATGGGCAAGGAGACAGTCTATCAAATCCATGAGCAACTGGTGGCTAAGTGGGTAATTATAGACTACTTACATGTTTCTAAGAAAAAAGAATAACAGTGTCGGCAGAAGTTAGATGTCAACTTCTTGAAGTCCTCTCTATACAACCCTGCAATTTGCACGTTCGGTTTAACAAGTGTTAAGTACTGTACTGTCTATTAACCACAGAGGTCTCAAAACTTTGGATCTTTCTCATCAACTGATGTTTGTTTGACTATTAGTGACAGCCCTAGTCACTTCATCAGTGGAGTTACTGTGACTATATCTTACACATTTGTGATGCTTTCATTTTTGAAAAATCTGTCAACGCCCAGTGATTATACACATAAAGTACACCACAACGTATAAACCTTAAAAAAATTATAAAATATTTGTAAAGATATAAAACCATAATATGAATAAAATACACTAATAATTATCAATAACTAAGAAAAGTTGAAGCACCATGCAAACAAATGCGAACACAGCCTTTATTTTTCTCACACATTGCCAGATAGTTCGTTCATCATTCTGGCTATTATAAAAGGCACTGACAGAAAATCCAGGTCATTTATTTATGAGGATTTGTTTGATCTACAGAACTGACGGCACTTCGTTCTTTTAAGTAGCTACTTCAGGGTTATGTTGTTTAATCTTGCAAAGTTTGCCAATAGATCCTGGCTGATGTTGTTCAGGTATTCTACTTTTCTTATTATATGTGCTCATTTTTTCATTCTACAACCTTATCTCACAGTATAATATTGATTGCCATAGTCTACAGCTATATGTTTCTGTAGAGCCTAATGTCAGTGATTTTCTGAACTCTCTAGCAACTGACATTAATAAATGGATGACAGCAGATTTGTTCTTTTTTAACTTAACAAAGACAAAAATGGAAAATCTTTTAATTGACCCTAAAACCAAGTTGTTTATTTGTAAGCGAGCAACAAAAGGTGACACAGTAAAATTTCAAGTAAAAAGTCATGGCATTGTTTTACATTCTGATTTGAGCTTTAAACCCTGCATTAACTTTATTACCAAGGCAGCTTTCCTCCATCTTAGGAATGTCGCCAAAATATGACTCTTCTTGGCTCGCCACGACTCTGAAAAATATTTTCATTTTTAGTAGACTGGATTACTGCAATTCTCATTTTGTTGGACTTCCTAAAAAGATTATCAGTAGACTGCAGCTTATCCAATACTCTGCTGCAAGGTTATTAAGTAAAACGAGAGAATAACAGAGAGCACATCGCTCCAGTTTTAGCAGAGCTACATTAGCTTCCAGTATCTTGCAGAACTGCTTTAAAAATACTCTTACTTAAATGGTCTTGGACCATCTGGACCATCTTATATTTCTGAAAGTCTGTCACTTTATATCACGGCTTGCACTCAAACATCCTCTACTGCCAAACTCTTAGATATACAGTATTCCTCACAGAGAGAAATTGGGGATGCAGCTTTTGGTGTTTATGCCCCCAAACTCTGGAACAGACTATCTCAATATACCGAGGAAGCAAACTCTGCCAATGATGTCAAGAAACTCTCAACAACACACATTTTTAATCTGGCATTTAGCTAGTGTTTACATTTAATAAAAATACCACTTCACTGCTTTGCCTTTAAGTGAGTTCAACAGCCGAATTTAGTATTCTGGTACAGAGCATGTGCACGGTTTCTTTACAGTACCGTCTGCTTCTGTTCCTTCAATGTTTATTTTCTTTTTCCATATTTTTTATGTAGAATTTCATTTTCTACATTTAGTATCCATGTGTGGGATGTATGTGGATGCATATATGAACATATTTCTGATGGGTTGTTTGACTTTTTCAGCTCTTTTTTATGATTTTTTTTTCTTTGCCCTTTTACGTCTTCAGATATTGATGCTCCAACAAATCTTGTCACTACCGAAGTAACAGAGGACACTGCAACAGTCTCCTGGGATCAAGCCCAGGCTGAAATAGAGGGATACATGCTGAGTTACACTTCTGCTGAGGGATCCAGTTCAGACATCTCTGTAGCACGTGATAGTACCTCATACAGGCTGATAGGCTTGAGGCCTGGAGTTCTCCATACTGTCTATATCTGGGCTTATAAGGGAGACAAAGTCAGCGGAAAGATTTCAACAGAAGCTGAAACAGGTAAGTGCTGAAAGGGGAAACATTACAGTAGAGACTGATTTGATTATTTTACTGTCAGTCATTGAAGAATTCCACAGAGGAACCGTATTTTGGAGGTCAGCTAGGAATATCCATAAAGGTAAGGCACAAAACAGAAACTCTTATCCCCTCTTTTTTAACAATGGTGCTGAAAGTGTACACAAATGCTTTTATCTTCTGTCTCTTTTTTACCGATTGCACAATAGCCTTTGATTGTCTGAAAAGTGATCAAAAGTGTTCTTTGCTGCCTTTGAACTTGGAGCAGTCTGTGAACTGAAGTAAGGTTGATTTTAGGGTCTCTTTTTCTTAAGCTCCTTTATGTAAGACCTTAAAAAACATACAGATAATTGGTCAATTACTACCTCTTGATCTTTTTCATGTTAGGTTTCA
Source organism: Etia nguti (assembly GCA_015106755.1). Lineage (NCBI taxonomy): Eukaryota > Metazoa > Chordata > Actinopteri > Cichliformes > Cichlidae > Etia > Etia nguti. The sequence continues at coordinate 40,649 of VUQG01025851.1, read as the reverse complement.
GCACAATTTTCTTCTTATTTTTCTGGCAATGTGTGAAAAGCATTAATATAGACATTCCACACTTAGCACACCAGCCCCTCTTATCCATCTGGCAAGAGTGGAACTTGAACTCTGTCTGAAAAACGCTGTTTAACATAATTAGGTGGTACACCTCATTTAAAAGCAGCCCAGTTTAGCCTCAGGCTGAATGTTCATAAGAAGTTTTGGCAGAAGCGTTTTGCTTGGTCAATAGAGCCAGACACTTTGGTTCTCATGTCTCTTAATCTGGCTGTTGTGCAGATTAGCAGCTGTTGCTGTCTGCTGGTATTGATATTTTTGGAAGAAAGTCAGCAGAACAAGAAGTATGAGTACTTTGAAAAATATTGTTACGCATCAGGATCACAATGACTGTGACGGCACAAGCTGGTGAAACAGACTGAGCTAGTAGTAGAATTAGTTTTCCTTTACAGCATAGTATGACTTTAGTTTCTTAACAGTTCTTAACAATGTTTTCCTGCTCTTAGTAAAATGTATGCTATGTAGAGTTTGCATGTTCTTAGCTTACAAGTAGCTCCTAGTACTTCTGCTTACATATCAGTGTGTAATGCCGTCAAACTTGGATTCAACAAAAAATGTGTTGGAATAGTTGAATGTGGTATTTGTGGATAACATTGATAAGATTTTTCATATATATCATATATGAAAAACAACAACTCAATATAAGAAGGGCTGTTGTTTAAGGCTAGAGAGGTGCTAAAGCTCACCATAGAGTTTGATCCAAGTTTGACATCTATTCCAGTGTCTTCAGCTTCTAGATACAGGTGCAGCTCCGCACTGCTGGTTTTTTTAGTTTTTCTGTTTGCAACAGCTGTAATTACGTGTTTTTACCAGTATCTACTAACTACAACTCCCTGTGCAGACCTGGATGCTCCTACTAACGCCTTCCCCCAAGATGAGACAGAGTTCAGCTTCAGGGTGCACTGGGATCCCCCTCAGGCAGGAATTGATGGCTACATGCTAACATATAGCTCTTCTGAGGGCTCAAGTGAAGAAATTGTAATTGGGTCTGACAGTACTTCATACACGCTGACTGGCCTGAGGCCTGGGGTCCTCTACACTGTCTACATCTGGGCTGTCAAGGGGAGCAAAGCCAGCAGGAAGATCTCGACACAAGCTGAGACAGGTCTCAGAAATGTAACTTTCATTTCAAACCACAGCATTAAATGGCTAATATCAAAGTTAAACAAAACCCATTTTCTTGCCTCTTACATAATCATATATTTTATGTTAAGTATAACGATACAATATTGTCTAACAGTCTTGAGTCATCCCTTAGTTTTTTTAAAATTTTGCTCCCAATGAGCCAGACTTTCTTGTAATTTTCTAAAGCATTTTCAAGCAATAGTTCCCCTGGCTTTATTTGTGTCTACACATAAAAAATAACTTTGCAAAGAACTGATTTTAAATTGTATTTTCAGGCTCTTTGTTACCAGCAGCCTGTTGCAAAGACTTATAATTTGTTCCCATTTCTTGTTTGAATCAATGAAAAATGCCAAAGATAACACAGTTTGACAGGCATAAAATATTACTTTTGAACTACCTGTTGGCCAAAATCTTGGCATATCAGGAGGATGTGTAGTGTGTCCTCAAAAATATTTAAGGACAAAAGAAGAAGTGGTAGGCTATCTACAGCAGATGAACAGTACCTGAAAGTCCTGTCTATGAGAAATAGGAAAAAAAGCCAGCAAAGTCCTGACGCAGGATCTGAGAGATGTGTCTGGCCCTTCAGTTTTGGTCAGCAATGTGGAACATGTTTGCATTTCTCCTTCAGATTCATCTATTGTTCACTGAAGCCTCATCAGAAATGGTCTCAGTGGAAGGGTGGCTGTCAAGAAGCCATTCGTAAGGAAGGGAAACAGGGAGAAAAGACTGAGGAACGCTAAATCACAGAAGAATCACACTGCAAATCAGTGCCAACAGAGCTTAGGGAGTGATGAATCCAAATTTAAAATTTTTAGTAAAATCATCATCAAAACCTCAGGAGAGAGGTACATCAGTGAGTGTCTACTGCTGTGTGTAAAACACAGTGGATCTTCTGTCGAATGTCCTTCAAGAAGCCTGGAGAACTATTCCTGAAGACTATTTAAAGAAATGAAAGGATAGTTTGTCCAAAAGAGTTCAGACTGTGTTGAAGAATCAAGTTGGTCACACCAATGCAAACATGTTTAAACATGATTGTTTAAACATGTTTGAGTAAATCGCTAATCCTTCCTAATTCCTCCGAAAGTATTAATTCTAAATTGTCAGCACTGGTCTACAGTTGCTTTGACATACAGTGACCTACAGTTTTCATACAATTTATCAACCAACTAACTGCATTTATTATATTCCTTTAATTTTTTTAGATTAATTTAATTTGTCACGCATCACATTCCAGATGACTGTTCGTCATTAGAGTTTGTGTATGAATATCTTCCCCTAGAACTGAATGCGCCTACTAACCTCTTAGCCCAAGATGAAACAGAATCCAGCTTCAGTGTTTCATGGGATCCCGTCCAGGCAGAAATTGATGGCTACATGCTAAGCTACACGTCCTCTGAAGACGGCTCTAGTGGGGAAATCCCAGTGGGGGCCGATGGGTCTGATTATTTGTTGACTGGTTTGAGACCTGGGATCCTCTACACTGTTTACATCTGGGCTGTCAAGGGAGACAAAGCCAGCAGGAAGATCTCAACACAAGCTGAGACAGGTGTCAAATGCCAGTTTTGTTAAAACAAATTGTCTTTCTAGTAAATTCATGTTTAATACCCTAGAGCTTCAGATGCCCCATAATTACAGCTTTTCTGACAAGACAGCAAGTCAACCTCCTTGTAAACCTTAAAAAAAATGAAATGTCTCTCAGATGGTAGACCAATCAAAATCAGCTTGTTTGTTTAAAGCTATTTTCCAATGTATCCATCCATCAGTTCATCCATCTACTTGCCAACTTCTTCTTTGGGTCAGTAAGGGGAAAAGCAGCCTAGACATCTTTTTCCCCAATAACTTACCTCAGCTCTTCCTGAGCAGTCATGTGCCAGCTCACAGCATGTACTGGAACAACCCAGCGATTTCCTCTCAGTCAGTCATGCCTGTAGTGCAAGGAGGCACTCTGGCCTGTTCTTTCCAATTGACCATTATGCTCACTATTCGATGCAGTTGCTCCTTTTATAGTTCCTTTCCAGTCAAAGGACCCTTCCTTGATTCATGCAGACTCAAATCCTTTCAGGTTAGCCAGCATATTGGAGAACTTCATCTCAACATCTTTTATTCAACAGTATGCTAATTTCAATTGCTTCTTGGTGTCTTTGATTGCAAGTGAGGCATGGATTGAAGAGTTCTCTTAAAGCCATTTTCAGTCGTGACATAGAGTACGTCAGCAGTTTTTGGACTGCGGTGATCACAAGCACTTTTCTTCTTCAAACTACAGCACCTTGGACCTATAGCATAGCAAAACAGAGCTGAAACTGAAACGTTTCTTGACAGAAAAACAAGACATTTTCAGCAATATCGGAAGAATATTTGAGCAAAAAATCTCCCTGCATCATCAAATACAAATACCACATTCAAGTAATAAGTCTCCTTTCTGACAATCAGACAGACATTTAAATTTCCAATCCTTTTCACCAAAATCAAGTAAATCAAGCAGATTTTTAGAGCCCCAAAATCTGTCTTTATTCTGTTCTCTATGATCTTAATCATGTTTTTGTACAGAACTGGATGTTTCTATTCACCTGTTTGGCCAGAGAAAATCTTAAGTGGATCATCAGACCACATTAAGGCAGGAATCAGTAGATATAATTTTAGATGTGATGAAAACACAGTTAAAGAGACCTCTTAGGAGCGGAATAGTTTCTAACTGAAGTCCTGACTCATCATTTCCTTTAAACCACTCTGGGCCTGTGAAATTTCACGCAAACCACCAGGTTTCTAAATGCACAAAGTGAACTTCAAAAACAGGCATTTTTACATTGCAGTTCATCAGTATTCATCATGTACTCACAATCATGATACTAATGCTTGTAGGAAATTCAAGCTAAGTTGTTTCATCCCCCTGATGTAGTGAAAGATGAAACAAAACATCCTGTAGTTTGCACAAGCAGTTCTTGAAATGTGCATGAGTAGTGTAGTAAACCTCTTCTACTAACATCTTCATTTAGAACTGGATGCTCCTGCTAACCTCTTAGCCCGAGATGAAACAGAATCCAGCTTCACTGTGTCATGGGATCCAGCCCAGGCAGAAATTGATGGCTACATCCTTACCTACACCTCTTCTGAGGGCTCTAGTGAGGAAATCCCTGTTGGGTCTGACAGGACCTCTTACATGCTGACTAGCCTGAGGCCTGGAGTTCTCTACACTGTCTACATCTGGGCCGTCAAGGGGGACAAAGCAACCAGGAAGATTTCAACAAAAGCACAGACAGGTCAATACAATATGAACAAGTGGATTTTTTCCCCTTTTGGCAATATTGAAACTCTTCTTTCTTATGAAACATTGAAAAAGGCCATTTTTCTTTTCTTAAAATGGTTGCAGCCTTGGGCTCTACTTTGAAATACATTGATGCATTTGGGCCGAGCAGCAGGATGTTGCAAAACTAGTTTCTCCTATTAAAGTAGTCCTTAATTGAATGTTTACATGAGCCAGCTCTGAGCTTTAACTGGCTGTAAATGCTGAAAATACCCATTACTTTTAAATAGTGTTTACCTGTTTGTGTGTCTGACTCTGTGTTAGGACGAGAAAGCTCCCCCCAAAAATCTACCCAACTAAATTTTATGACACTTGATGGCAAGATGGAGAATACCCAAAAGAATAAACAATGGTGCAGCTCAAGATTATTTTCTGTATAATGAAAAGAACGTTTGAGTGTCCTTTTTTATGTGTCAGCAGTATTGCACAAAAACTACCAGTCAGAATTTCTTAAAATGTCCTAGAGAGGCAGAGGACTGGCAGAGGAAGACACTGTTAAATTGTGGTTCATCCAAAACAATTTATTTAGTATGCTTTCTTACTAGGCATGAAAAGCTGTACAGGGCCCATCAGTACCATCTTTTAGTAATCAGTCCCAGGTGTTTTCAAATGCAAAAGCTCAAACATGTTATTGCTTTTATACTGGTAATAAAAAGATCCAAACCTGAGACCACTGAATTGTTACTAAAGTACATGTGGCCCTAGTTTTGGGGGGATATTGGTTGGGAAAAAAAGGCAAAGACGATCACGTTCTCTGAGCAGTTGCAGATGATTCAAACTCAGGGAGTTTCTGATGAAGAGACCACCAGTTTGCACAGACTTGACTGCTGTGGAGTTGATTAGAAATCTTTTTACATTTCTTTCTGATGACAAACAATATTGGAATAGGTTGTTTATTCTTACAGCTATGTGCTTGTATCTCTTGGCATAGCTTAGTATTGAGAGGGATCAAAGATTAAGTATAGCTGCAGATTTTTAAATGAGAAGTGTTTTTTTTAGCAAAGTTACAGCAGACGAGTGCACAGACAGAACTGTCACAAACCTGTATAGGGTTGAGGATTTGTGCACTCTAGGATTAGCTATAATATGAACTAACATGCAATCACAGAGTCAATATTTGTTTACCAAAGACCACCTTTCTGACTGGAATATGATTCCCAGAGGCCTGGGAGGTCAGGTCACATGGTGTGCCTTAGAAGTTGGTGTGGAGTAAAAAGCAGCAGCATGTGGTGATCGTGTTACAACAGGGGCATCTTTGTGATTCACAGATGATCTGTAAAATCATCTGGGAGCGCTAAGTGAAAGCTGGGTCTTTTTCAATTAGGCAGCAAATGGCCGAGTTTTGGATGATAAACTTTCCTCATCGTAACTCATCAGCGGGCAGAAGGCCAGTGTGGTGCTGTGTTCAAACAGGAGCGTTACTGTGTCAAACGATATCATCTGGGACACATAAAGGAACATGTTATTACATTTGTGACTTTATTGGACCTAGTAAAAAGCATCATTATTATGTCATTTAAAGCTGTCTCGAACCAAACTGTTTCACGGATTTGTCATGAGCGTTTCCTTCTCCTAATGATACCAAAGGTGCTGCTCAAAATGTCATTCTTCACGCTGTTTTGCCCTTTTACCAAAAGAAAAGTAATTTTTTAATACAAATAGAAAATGGTTTGGGATGATTTTGCACCTTATGGTGGCATAGACTTCCCCTAATTTCTTGAGCCATGGGAGGTTAAAGCTCCCACTGCTCTAACAGGCATCTTGGTGTCAGACAAATTATCTCAGCTTCTGCTTCAGGTCAAACTTCCAAAGCATTTAAATAGGAAAGGATAAGTACTAGCTTATCTGCACAGGCAAATTGTAACTGTGCAGCAGATGGTTGTCATGTCTTGTGTTGAGTTTCATGTGGAGAAAGTCTGAAAATCTAAATTGCCAATTTAATCAGCATGAATCAAAAGCTCTACATTTTAGGTTCACAGAGGAAAATAAAGACAGAAGAATGATTAACATTATCAGTAAACATATTATAAAGGCACCTATTGTTCATAGAAATCATTAATGTGTTCTTCACAGTTTAAATTTTTCGGGCTAAAGGGTTGTAAATGGAGCACACGTTTTTTTACCAAATCAAAACATGATTTTATCAAATGCATTAATGACTAAATGACTGTCGCTGGGCTGTAATCTACTTTGATTTGCATTCATACCCACCAGACATTGATTCTCCCAAGGATCTGAGGGCTATAGATGTGACGCTGGACTCTGCTTCTTTAACTTGGACTCCTCCTCTGGCTGACATTGAGGGTTACATCCTCACCTACAGGGATGAAGAAGGAAACATGGAGGTACGTCGCCATAATGATTAGCACAGAAAGTGTTTGTGCCATAAAGCACAGTATTCACACTTATAAACCACCTATAAAACTCAAAGGCGTGTTATGTTGTGTTCACTTCCTGTGTAACTTTAACAACAAAAAAACAAGCCCTGGAGGTGAAAACTGAAGGATGCAAGGATGAAGGACGATTCCTCTTATTCTGTACTGGTTATAAGCAGAATCTCTGGGCAACATCTTCTCCTAGTCTCAGTCATTTAAATGACATTTGGGAAATTGGCTGGGGCTAAAGGTGCATGTTAATCTCTGTAGAACACTGACCTCTTGTGGCAACAAACAAAGCAACCCTGGTAGAAGTAATCAGCTGCTTTTGTTGCTGTTTGCTTTTGTTTGGTTGTGTTTTTAAAACTGAGATCTAATTAAACTTAACACAATTTTAATTGCTTTTTTGTTTTGTCAGAAACGCTAAATCCATAATGTGGCGCTATTATATTGAATGTTCTGTTACATGTTTTCATCAGACTGTTGAAAAGCAGCTTGTAGCCGGTGAGAGCAGCTTTGCTGCATCCAGTCTGGAGATGGGGAAGAGGTACATTGTCACTATTATTGCCTACAGGGGCAACAAGAGGAGCAAGGTGGTAGAAACCATCTTCAAAACAGGTTTGTGCCAAGTCACTTAACATCTCGTACTTTGTTACAAATCATCGGTATGAAAAAAACTCTAATAATCTTCCCACCACACCCCCGTCACCAGTTGGTCTCCTGTACCCATTCCCCATGGACTGTGTTCAGATCATGAAGAACGGCAATAAGAGGAATGGTGTTTATACAGTCTATATTAACAATAACCGCTCCAAACCTATAGAAGCTTACTGCGACATGGACACTGATGGAGGCGGCTGGCTGGTAGGAATTTTTGATATGATATCAATAAAGAAGCTCACAGTGTGGAACTTTTGTCTAACAATGAGAGTGACTACATGAACACTGGCATGTGACTTATTTGCTCCTGGGTTGTATTATAGAAAGTGGATTCATTTCTTTTGGAGTTTGAATGAGCTATAGGACTAAAATAAATCTTGGTCTCACCTGATTCAGTTTTGATTTTTGGCTCCATGCCTGTGTGAAGCTGCAACGCTAAATCAAAGGAATCCTTAATAAAGGCTGATCAGTATATTGGCTGGTCAATGCTGTCAGCCAATATTAGTCTCACTTTGGATAATAAAGAAACAGTGGTGAACAAACTGACCCAATGCTGGTTATGTGTATATAAATTTATTAGTCTCTGAGACGTATTTTCTGCATCAAATTTGGAAATCCAGTATCGATTGGGCTCAACTCCCTAATGATAGCACTAAATAGTTAGAACAAACCATTTGAAATGTTTGTGTAACACTTAGTGCTTTCTACTTTTAGGTGCTTCAGCGCCGTAACATTGGCAAGCTGGACTTTATGAAACGCTGGAGGCAGTATATTGCAGGTTTTGGCAACTTAACTGAGGAGTTCTGGATTGGTGAGCGCTTCAGTGTTTTGGGAAAGAGGGCTTTTCTGCAGACGGGCATAAACATGCACATTTGAGCATTAAAGGAATGTTTACTGTCTTCTTGACATTCTCTGCTTGTGTTTTCCCTCAGGTCTCGATAAAATATATGAGCTCACCAACACTCCTACTCAGTATGAGCTGAGGTTCGATTTGGGTGCGGGCTCAGAGAGGGTCTATGCTGTATATGACAACTTTAAGATTGCACCAGTCAAGCAGAAGTTCAAGCTCACCATCGGCAAATACAGTGGGACAGCAGGTGACTCTTGCTCCTAAACTATAGGCAACATAAAAGGCTGAGGCTGTGCAGACAAATCAAACAGCTTTCAAGAATTATATTCTCTGTGGCACTTAAATAGAATGAGTTATAGCCAAAAGGTGATGGCTAAAATAGCAATGAAACAAACAGGGTCAGAAAATAGAAGGGTTTCAAGCGGGAGGCACCCCACCGGTCATGCTGTAGGATGCTGAGAAAGAAATGTACCCAACAGTAGGTGGGATATTTGTTTCAGAAACTTACATTCAGTCACTTATAGACAGTATCTATATAGGGTTGAAAGCAGGGCTTAAGTGGGCTTTGAAGCCAGACACACACAGACACACACAGCGAGAGATATGCTGTGTCTACATATAACTCAGTGTGCTGAAACAACATGTGCTGCAGAACTGAATCACTCTTTGTTTGGCATTATATTCAATTTCTTCCATCAAGCAACACATGGAAGAAAAAGAAGTGACCAGCAGATCAGCAGTGATATATCTTGTGGTTAGAGGACGGTACAAAGTCTGTTGTTCTTACGGTAATAACTGTGCAATCCTAATTTTCTTGACGATCCCCAGGTGATGCCATGATCTACCACCAAGGCCTCCCCTGGACTACTATTGATTCAGATAATGACCTTGCCCTGACCAACTGTGCTCTGAGTCACCGTGGCGCCTGGTGGTACAAAAACTGCCACCTGGCCAACCTTAACGGCAAATGGGGTGAAACCAGGCACAGCATGGTGAGTGAATGAGACTGTAGCACCTCAGCAGCAGTAAACTGTGGTTTGTTGGATTCAGTGTTGATTTTCTAGTTTTCTAGATAGCACACACAGAAACAGAAACAGTTAGTGCATTTCTAACAAGCTTCAAAGTCAATATTTGATATGAACACCAACAAATCGTTTTTATCATTTATCAAGTAGTCTTCAGAAGTAGTTCTCCAGGGGTTCTTGAAGAACATTCAAAGCCCTTCTTTGGATGGTTCTTCCTTTTGTTCCATTCTATATCAAGATGATCCAACACTGCTTCAGTAATGTTGATGTTCGTGGATGCTGATCCATGACTGATATTGTGATATTTTGGATCAAAATTTGACAGTACTTTTCCATCACTTTAGATAAGCTCCCCAATGCCACTGGCTGAAATGCAGATTGACCATGATAGAGCCCCACCACACTTCACAGATTGTTGTAGACAATATTGTACTTCTCTCCTGATGTTCTCCATATATACTGACAATGATTTGAACCAAATATGTCAAAACTGGATCCCTCATTCAATAAGACCTGTTACCAAAGATTTTCAGTTCAGTACCTTCCTACTGAGACCATATCTGATTAACTGAAGGGCCAGATTCATCTCTCAGGGCCTGCGTATGTTCTTTGTTGAACTTGTTTCCTATTTCTTGAGGTCATGACTTTAAGATACTGCTCATCTGCTGTAGAAAATCTAGCACCTTTATACTTTGTCCTCCATTTGTCCAGATGGGCAACATAAAATCTAAACTCTGCATTAAGTACTACTCTTACTGTATGATCATTATCCCACACCATTTCACCAGTTGGTGGCTGACTGTATTACATCATAATAGACTTGTATTAACCCTGTAATGACCCAAAGACTGTGACCAGTTAACAACATGGGTTTTCTGGACAAGACCCATCAGTCCATCTCTACCATTACATTTTTACATTTATGGCAAAAACTACTGGAGGCTTGCCTCTTAAACAGTTTTACAGTTTTACTTTACTGAGGAAAACTTTTGGATTTTTCAAAAATCTTTTTACTCTTTTTATTTATCAGTCCTCTTCAGCCTGAAAATATTTAATTCATTAGTTACTGTCCAGCTGTGACCCGTGACGCAGAGCAGGTTATCCATTATTCTGTATTAGTGAGCACTGTGCAAATAGGTGAATGTGGCTTGTGGTATGAAAGTACTTTGAGCAGCCGAAACTTTCGATAAAAAGAGCTCTTTGAATGCAACCCATTTTCCATTTCCATTTTGAAGATCAGATGCATTTTTAGTTGCCTTTCTAACCATTTTTCACACTATATATTACAACATTCTCTGTTAGAATTTAAAATAACACACAAGTACGGCAACTAACTGCTGTGAAGGAAAAACACATCACTGTTATTTAGGATCTTTACTAAGCATCTTATAGCGAAGCAACAAGAACAAAAAAAACGTTACAAAAGCTTTCTGGGAGGCTGCTCCCTGGTCAGCAATCAAAGACAACTTCACCCCAGCCCACTTCTACTTGTTTTGTTTTGGATTGTTGAGGTGAAGCAGAAATGGCCAGCATCCATCAGAAGTGATAAGAAAACACATTTCTCACACCAGCTATAAACCATAAGTGTTTTTACCAGGCTGCTCGGGTAACAACAACAGTTATTATGTCTAAGGAAGACTGATACCGAAGGAAATGCCAGGGGATTTCTCTGCTCTTGTCGAGATTTCATCCATAATATTGCCGTTGCAGATGTCTCCTGCAATGTTTGTCGGCAAAATGCAATAACAGTCAAAACAAGTTTGTACTCACATGAAATGAAGCCAGCGGTAGGTATTTATTACCCCATGTCATTCCGCCTGCCTGTCATGCCACTTGCCTCTTTCGCGACTCGATCTTTCTGCTCCCTGTCTCCCCCTTTCATTACGACTCTCCTGTCTAAACATACGCCATTTCTCCTCTTTCCTACTTTGCCCCAATCAGCTTCTCTCTCAATCTGCTGTTTCTGCTGTCAGGGGGTGAACTGGGAACCGTGGAAGGGCCACCTGACATCCCTCGACTTCACTGAGATGAAGATCCGACCTGTGGGAGCCCTGTCCAGCAGGAAGAGGCGATCGCTGGCAACTAGAGAGAAAAGCAGAAACGCAAAACTCCAAAAGAAATAGAAGAGCACCTGTGACCACATCAGCCCCACCAGCCTGACATCACACAAGCGTTTGGTGTTTCTGTACATATGTACACATGCATGTTTTAATACTCTAGACTAGAATACCTACCGGTCTGCCTCTCTATGTGTCTCAATTCTTGGACAACATGTACACTTTTTAGAAAAAGTAATACCTTAATATCTGTTCATATGCACAATAGAAATTCAAAAATTTACTGTGACTACAAGAAAGTGGCAAATGAGAAACATCCTTTGACTTTACTGACATTAATTGGTTTAGTTTATCACTCAAA
>VUQG01025851.1:17920-28818 GCA_015106755.1 Etia nguti | reverse complement strand
CACTCAAACTTGAACCTGTTTATATTGCTTGTGTTATATTTGCTTATTTCACATCCTCCAAAGAAATTGAGTGCACGGTAGAAAACAAAAATAGCTTGTCTGTTGTTGGGTTTTTTGTGGATCAGGTGTAGACTATTAGAGTTAGCATCCCGAGTTTATTGATTGTGAAGCCAGCTGGCTTCGTCACATTAAACTGCCACTGTGCTTCTAACACTGTCACATCACATCAGTTTGTGTGGGACAAGGCCGTCAGTAACAACGGATGGCTGTCTAGAGACGCCAAAGTGCTCCTGCTTTACATTCAGATGACTGAGACAGCTAATATCCATCAACGTGACGTGCCTTTATCAAATGTCAATAGGAATGAAGTTTGTTTGCCCGATCATCGGGAGCATAATGACCAAACTCTAGTTTTTCAATCTGGAAAGCTGACAGAAGTTATTAATACTTCTTTGACTTTGACTTTACTTGATTACATTTTTTTTTTTTACACATTTCTATTGCAAACTTGGTTTAAGTGACAAGGGCTGAGCACATCAATCAACTTTTCTCCTAATGTGCCAGAAGTGATTTGATTTGCAGTCACTGACTCTCACACATTACATTCCACTAAAAGTTATTATGATTTTTTTTTACTTCCAACTAATCCTTAGGATCAGGACTTTGAAGGTCAGAAATGAGGAAATGAAAACCTGTATATTCATATTTTATTTAGTAATTGTATTCTCAAGCTGACATTATAGCTGCTCTTTCATATTAATGCCATCGTTCAGGGAATAAAAATAAAACATTTTTTATATGTAAAAATTGTGTTTGTTTTCCTCATCTCAATATAGCGATGGCCTTATGGGATATAGGCAAGCAAGTAGTACTAAACCTTTTTTGCTCTGCAGATTTTAATGAGTTGCTTTGAAAACTGAATATGTTACCGTGGAAAAGCCAGGCAAAATGTTATAGTTGTTCAGTATATTTGTCTGTTTCACTGCTGTAAGAAGATACATAACAACCCCCCCAAAATCTGCAGCCACACTAGAAGCTACATTAGGTTTTATGCAGACATATTGAAGCAGTAAATGCTGATGCATGCTTCTTTAACTTTGTCTTATACATTTGCCTACGTATAGATGCATAGTAACAGACTTATTAGTTCTTTTCATTTTTTATTAATTGTCTTTTTTCTGTTCATTGGACCTGAAGTGCTCCATTAAAGGACTTTCTGGAGACAAATCTTGTCTTCAGCTATTTTTTATTTTTTTTACAGTAAATTATTTATGTTAATCTGGGGATTTACAGGCACCACACAAATGAAGAGGTACACCCATTCAACTTTGTTAAATATCTAATGAGCTAATCACACAGCCATTCAATGCATTTGACATGTCAACACAGTAAACACGACCTGCTGAAGTCGAGCGTAAGAATAAGGAAGAAAGGTGATTTAGGTGACTCTGACCGTGGCATGGTCGTTGATGCAAGATGAGCTGGTCTAAGTGTTTCAGAAACTGCTAACCTAAATGGAGCTTCCCACACAACCACCTCTGGGGTTTATATAGAGTGGTCTGAAAAAGCTTCACAGCATACCCATCTTCTGATGGTTCCTTTCAGCAGGGAAGCACACAATGTCACAAAGCTCAGATAATCTCAAACTGGTTTCTTGAATGTGAAAATTAGTTCACAGTCAACAGATCTCAATCTAACAGAGCACCTTTGGGAAGTTGTGGAGCAGGAGATTCACATCATGGCTGTGTAACCAACAAATCTGCAGCAACTGTGTGATGCTGTCATGTCAATATGGACCAAAATCTCTGACAATTGCTTCCACCACCTTGAATCTGTGCCATGAAGAATTAAGACATTTCTGAAGGCAATAGGAAGTCCAACCCTGAAGAGAATGGATGGATGGATGTTCAGTGCTTATCATTATCTTGTGTTCCTTGTATAGATGCTTAATTTAATTAATATGACATAAATAAAACCTCTCAGTTAGACATGAATTTGCTACGGCGTTGAATCTGACCTGTGAAACTCAGCTGTTCTTTCTTTAGTACCACTCCACACTTTCATCATACTGAGTTGAGCAACTACATTTGCAGGAACTGATGATTGTTTGCTGTCTGGTCTCAGAGCAGTTTCCCAATTCTCTATCTCATAATCTGCAGACAGAAGCAGCCACTGGCTCTCTGCGCAGGAGCTGTTTTTATCAAGCTGCTGAGGGTGTACGGAAAGGATATAAAAAGGTCATCACGCCATTTAAACACAAAAAGATACCGAAATAAGATATAATTTGTTCAAACAACAATGGAACACTTTTGGAATGAGTAAGTGAAAAATGTCTTGTTTTTCTTTCCCCGAGTGTTTATTCATCAAAATCAAATAAGAGTTTGAGAAGGCTGCTGACAAAAATTTTGCCAGCAAATATTTCTAGCATAGCAATTCATATCAACTTTGAAATGAAAGGTCTCACAAAAGCTCATTGATGCGAGAGGCCTTTTCAGGCACAGTGATTGCAAATTACTTTAAGGAGATTGGTTCCTGCCATTGCTTTACGGGGCAAGTGGTTTGCTCAGTGCCAGGATAAACAGAGAGGAGAGAAAGCACTCTTTGCCCTGTTTCTCTCTCTCTTTCTGTCTCTCCCTTCTACATGTGTGTATATATATAGTACAGTATAAGCTTGCTGACGTACACATTTGTCTGAGTTTTGACACTTATGCCTTGGGTTCAGTGTGATGTATTTTTTTCCATGAGAGAACCTCGTAGCGTGGTAACAAGGGGGTGTTTGTTTAAAGGGGTGGAGTGTGAGCAGTTCATGGAAAGAGAGAGAAACTGCAAAACAGAAGACATTTGAAATTCAAGATAACCACTGTCACACAGCACACGGGAGAACTAAGAATTTCCATTGACTCATTTCAGCAACACTGTGGATTCTTTCTTTTTCTTTCTTTCTTTCTTTCTTTCTTTCTTTCTTTCTTTCTTTCTAGGGAAACTGAATGTTTATTTAAAGCTCATTATCAACCAGGGATCTATAAACCCTCAGAGCCTTGATTCACTCTTTTTGAATCATTAAGCATTCTCTAATTAACAACCATGTTTTCTGGCCTTTCATTAAATTTATTAAAGGAGAAGGTGTAGCTGTTCTTAGTTTCTTGTATACACTCTTTGCAGTCTATAACTGCCTTAATTCTTTGTGGCATCGATTCAACAAAGTCCTGGAAACACTCCTCAGAGATTTTATTTCTTATTGACATGATAGATTCTTCAGCTCCACATCAATGATGTGAATCTCCAGTTCTACCATGACCCAAAGGTGCTCTATTGGATTGGGATCTGGTGACTGCGGAGGCCATTTGAGTACAGTGAACTCATTATTGTAATGTTCGAGAAACCAGTTTAAGATGATTTGAGCTTTGTGACATGGCAATGTATCCTTCTGGAAGCAGCAATCAGGGCACATAGGCACATCGGTCATAAAGGGACTGACATGGTCAGGAACAATCCTCAAGAGGGCTGCGGAGTCTAAGTGATCCAAAGTGTGCCACAAAACTATCCTCCACACCCTTACGCCGCCACGAGCGTGAACCCTTGGTACGAGGCATGATGGATCCATGCTTTCATGTATGAACTATAGCCTGAGTTTCCTGTTCTTAGCTGACAGGAGTGGCGCCCGTTATGGTCTACTTCTGCTGCTGTAGCCCATCTGCTCCGAGGTTTGACATGTTGTGCATTTAGTGATGCTCTTTTACATACCTTAGTAATAATAACTGTTTATTTTAGTTACTGTTGCCTTCCTATCTGCTCAAAGCAGTCTGGCCATTCTCCAGCAAGGTTCAGAAAGCTACTTTCATTCAGAGAACTTCTGCTCACTGGATATTTTGTCTTTTTTGGACCATTCACCACCAACAACAATGCCAAGATTAACATTGTTTAAATAACCTTCTGTACGCACCAGATGTCTACTTTATATTTGGATTTACAATTACGTTCATGTCTGATTTATAATTCATAGATTAGTTACATAATTAATCTTTTCAGGATTAATAAATTTGAACATTTAAGTTATGTTTACACAAGGTAATGACATGCCACTGTGTGGGATTAGAATCTAAAAGAGGTGCCTACCACTTTAAGCATGTAAGTGCAATGGCAGCATGAAAACCCATGTGGTTTAGGAAGAGGAGGAGCATGGACTGAGAGGTTAGGAGTCTCACAGTTTTCTGACCATGTACACAGGTTGTCCTGGATAAATGTCTTATTTTTTGGAACGTTCATGTTTATTTTGGAAGGCGTTCATTGTTGCGTCTTTAGTTTGTAATAAATGAAACAATCTTCAAGTCATAATTCAACTGGAAGCATTTCTTTTGGAAACCAGGAACACGTGTCAGCCATAGACACCTTTTTTGAACGTGGTCTATTGGAAATGTCCCTACACCTTCCTTCCTCAGTCTGATGCTCAATTTTGACCTTCATCAGGTTCTCCATGTTGAACGAGTGCATTGAGTTGCTCCCATGTGATTGGCTGATTAGATACCTGCTTTAAGTTGAACCTAACAAAGTGACCAGTGAGTGTATGTCATAATCTATCAAGTGTTACCATTTACATTTATGACTAACTTCACATATTATTT
Organism: Etia nguti; assembly: GCA_015106755.1. Taxonomy (NCBI): domain Eukaryota; kingdom Metazoa; phylum Chordata; class Actinopteri; order Cichliformes; family Cichlidae; genus Etia; species Etia nguti. The sequence goes on along the minus strand of VUQG01025851.1, from coordinate 24,196 downwards.
GCAGGAATGTGTTATGAGTTACATCCAAATACTCAGATGAAGTGCTCACTTGAAATGCTAAAAAACCTGTCATCACTGCAATTTTTGTGTTTCATTTTGCCTTGGCAAAGCATACACTTAGTTGTCAACAAAGTGGTTACACCTCCTGGCAGAATGTGCGGTGCCTGATTTTTATTTTTATTTTTTTTCACATCGCTGTGAAAAAAGTAGCAAGTTGTCAAAGATAGTACCTAACGACACCTCAGGCTTTAAAAGAACATGTTTACATGTTGAGATTCAAGTTATGGTAATACTCTGACAACACCAAAAATCAGGATCCGTGAGATGTAACGAATTTGTACAAAGTGCACGTCTTTTGTCAAACACGAATTGCTCCTCGAGCCAAACAGATTACGTGCATCAAAGATTTCTTAGCTACGGCTTTCAAATCAATGATGAAAATTATATGTTCACGAGGATCACTGCAGGCAGAAGTGCTTATTAATTGGTTTGCTTCAGCAGCTTTCCGTTTTCTTTGCTTGCGGTTCATACCTAATTAAACAACGGTCCAGCCTTTTAGTTGACTTTTTGCTGCAATTTGTCGCAGTAACGGTGGATGGTTTGGTTGTGTAATAGAAAACGTTTCAGTATGGATACATTCACAGCAGGCGTCATATTCTATGTTTATGCGCCACAGCAGGGATCATAGTCTATGTTTATTTTATCCTCACATTTCACAGTCCATCATACTTCCTGTGGTCTCTTCAAGCACGGTGTGTTGACACGCTGCAAAAGCGATCAGGAACTTTGTTCTCATTGGCATGCATATGTGCTCCATGTAAACGCATTGCTTGTATACACAGTGAATTTTTGTAAGCATATTGTCCTGGCAGCCACACTGAATGAAGACGCCTGTGCAAACGAAAACATAATGACTTCGTGTCAAAACCTAAAGGCTCTGTTAACTTCAATTTAAATTAGAATTAGAAAAATGAGATCCCACAAAGCTAGGAAAATACTTTATTTCTGTCCCTGTCGTCTCCCATACTGTTTTTATATGCTCTGTCATTGTTTCTCTATATATCATGATAAATTATGCATGCAGAGCAACCAAAAAAACCCAGTCATGCACATAATTAAAACAAAAAGAATCACATCAGCACTTTTTTAAACTGTGGAACAATGCAAACATGTCTTAAGTAAACAATGTCATGCATAATTAGATGGGCGAAGAAAAAAAAAATTGTACGATCTTGTAGGAAGCTATCCACAAGGGTAGATTTGGCGCTCAAACAGATGACAAATACTCTCACCTCCATTTCCTCTGATCACAGAGAACTGAAGACAATGTGCACTACATGTTATTTTCCCTCCCCCAACTCCTGCAGCTAATTTAAACAGTGCTTTGAAAATAAATTATGATCTGTTTAAAGTGACGGAGGTCAAGTCACTGCCAAGTGCTGAAGAAACATGCTTGGATGTGTGGACATGAGCGGAAACAAAGTGTTATCAGACACTTGGGCCTAATATATAATTATAGCACAGAGATGTGAAGAAAAAACAACAACCCACATTTGGAATGCGTTACTTTTGGCTTTCTTGTAAACAAATTTAATCAGCAGGCAAATGAGCGGGAATGAATTTAAAATATGATTAGAATTCGTGTGTGAAAAAGTCAAATAACCATAACCATGGTGTTTTTTTCTATATTTCCCACACTGATAAAATGGATCTTACTGCATGTGTGACTTAATGCCGGTATTTAAGGGGATAACCTTGGATTAACCTTTAATATCCTTTCAGTTTAAAGTACGACCCAAGGCATAAAAATGACAGAAAACGAGATGCAACTACTCAACCGGCAACCAAATTTCACAAAAAGCATGTAGTACCTCTAAGTCTCTTTTGGTCGACAAGAATAGATTACCACATAACAGACCCACCAATTTGTGAATTCCTGTTTCACAAGTACTGATTTGACTGATTACAATGTTAGTAATTATTTTCTTACCTTTGCACAGAGTCAGGCAAGCTGTTTTCTCTTTGTCTTTGTATTATGAAAAGCTAACCAGCTGTCATAACCAACCATACCCATATTTATTTTCTGCAGTGACTATTCTAACCTTACTAATATCTCAAAGCTCAGGTGGCTCTTTCAGTAAATATAGAGGTGAGTTCATTTTGTTATAAGATGATTTTTTGCTTGCTAGCATTAGCGCCCTGTTTGATATAGAATTCCTGGTGTACCTTCATAACCAAGCAGGAAAAGTAAACTGTACAAACTACAAAAGAAACCTTAATATAACAACTGTGGCCATTTTAAAGCCTCTAGTATAACCATATTTACCATCATTTTGTGACCGTTTGAAGCCTGAGGGTGAACTAACTAACTAACTACGGGACACTACATGCTCATATGTTCCACTAACGGTGACCAACATTAGAAAATGCACGTCATGTTGTATTAGATAAGACTTTAAATTAGCAAATGAGACCATAAACTCGTCCGGACGTTATTTAATGAGATCATAGATCAAAGGAAGGGTCATTTTACTATAAACTTCTTAACAGAACTTCTGCAACATGTGGAGCGGTGCCCTGCTTGCAATTAGAAAGGATGCAGTTTTAAGGCACTTTCTCACTGTCGTATTTTTTTTAGATCTGGAAGCTAAATGCTAGTTTTTTATATACAGTCTGTGGTAACTGCGCTCTCCTGCCTGCCGTGTCATTAAAATATGCTGAAAGAGAAACACATCAACAACAACAATGTAAAAAAAAAATTAAGGGGAATTTTGACTAGGTGAACTTTCAAAATGGGACACTATGGAGCTGGAGCACAAAGAAAAATAATGTGGGCAACATGTTTGTTGTGTTTTTGATAGAATGGATGAGTATATACAGTCATGTTAAAAAAGAAAGTACAGCCCCTTTTAATTCTAAGGCTTTATATATCGGGACAGTGTGTGATACTCAGTTGATTACTTGATTAATTGATAATCAGCAAGTGCAAACATGTCTATGAAATCTGCATTTTTGTCAGTTTTACAGGTCTGGACCATACAGGTGTATCACGAGTGATCTTATTAAAGCCATTGTTGCTGCCTGTTATAGGTCCATTTCCAGATTATCTAAAGTCCATCGTTCTACTGTGAGAAAGACTATTCAGTGGAAAACATTCAAGATAGTCTTCCCAGAGTGGATGCCCTAACAAATTCACCCCAAGGTCAGAGAGCTTGGCGTTCCAAGAGCTACATCTCAGACTCAGTTAGCATGTTAAGGTACATGAAGTATGGCTTAGTTTGGAGGGGTTGCTAGAAGAAAGCCTCTTCTCTCTATAAATAGCATGGCAGTCTACAACACTGCATCTGAATAAACCACAAGATTTCTATAAAATGTCCTTTGGACAGATGAGACCAAATCACATTTGGTGAAAACTGAAACAGCATATCACAAAAATCATCTCGTCAACTGCAAAGCATGGTGATGGTGATGATTTTGGTTTGTTTTGCAGCCACAGGACCTGCACGCCTTGCAGTCACTGAACTCTGTAAACCTAAGTATGCTGAAACTGGGTCATTCAACAAGAAACTTAACAGAAGAACAGCAGCAAATCTACAGCAAAATGGCTGAAAAAGGAAAGAATGAGGTGTTGCACTGAGGCCAGGAAACCTCAGTGAACTGAAGCAACATTGTAAAGAAGAGTGGGACAAAAAATCCTCCACAGCAATGTGCGAAATTGAGAAAGTCACACGATTATGACAACGATTGCATCAAGTTGTTGCTGCTAAAGTTGGTTCTGAAAGCTGCTGAATCATGAGGTGTGTGTTTTTCACACCTTGCTTCTGCATTTTGGCTTAATTCTTGTTGACTAAATAATCAGATCATTTTTTTATGATTTCCGTTTACATAAAACCTTCAGTAGAACTGAAAGAGAACGTGCTTTCTTCATATCATAACTGTAGATATGGTTCCATTTTTTGGTTTTTAAAGTGTTTCAGTTGTAGAGAAATATCTTTCAGCAATAGCCTCCTCAAGAGTCACCACTGACAACAACCAGCTGCTTCTTTAACATGCATGTATGTTTTTGAGATACCTGCGTTTCTATACTGTCAGATTATTGTTTGAAAATGGGAAATTCAATTTTATCATAAATTCTTGATTGAGGAAATTATGATGTTGCCTATCAACTGCTAGCAAATTAAGGTAATTAGCAGAATGCTAGCATCCCCGTGTTTTGTCTAGACACAAGTGTGAACAAATATATTTGCCTGTTAGCATCTGTAGATCATTTGGTTAAATGATCACTCTGCACCATTTGTCTGTTATTAGCCACCGTACCTGTGTGGGCTAATCCATTCAGAACAGTACGTGGGGGGTTACGTTTTGGGATCGGCCGTTATGTGTATTGTGTGCTTGAAGGGATTAAAGTTTACAGTGGAATAATATCCGGAGTGGTCGTTGACTCATACCACCTCACAAGACAGCTGCAGCTTCATTAACTCCTGAGCATATTGAGAACTCTGGGAGTACTCACACCAATAGGTAGCATCACAGTAGCATCCATGTTGGACATACAGTGTACATTTTCACCCCAATTCCAGTCTCTAGAATCAGTGCTTATATTTGTTTATGGATCTTACTGAATGTGTGACTCATATTCCGGTATTTAAGGGGATATCCTTTTATTAAGCTTTAATATCCTTTCAGTTTAAAGTACTAGGAGAGTTTAGCAAATGACAGAAAACAGGAAGTAACTACTGACCTGTTTACCAAATTTCATAAAAAGCACCTTGTACCTCTAAAAGTCTCTTCTGGTCGACAAGAATAAATCACCACATAAAAAACCCAGCAACCTGTGAATTCCTGTTTCACAATTACTGATCACTATTTTAGTAATTAGTATCTTATCTTTGCACAGAGCCAGACAAGATGTTTTCTCTTTGTCTTTGTAATAAGAAAAGCTAACCAGCTGCCGACAGCCGGTGTATATTTAGCACGCAGACATGAAGCTGAATCAGGTAACTCTCACCGAGAAAGTAAAAGTAGCAAGAATACCTCACAAAATGTCAAACTATTCCTTTAATTTGTTTCAGTCTTTCACATCATTATACATTTTTATTTATGTTGTAAGAAGCCTGCCACAGTCAGCATTTAATAACCAGTAAAAACTGTAAATTTCACTTGACAAACACAAACCACAATGACGTGCTCGGCAAAACCCCCGAACACGGCAGTGTGTTTTCTTCTTAAGCGTCTCACTCTTGCAATTATTAGTCATCATACGTTGCCTGTGTTTTGCAAGGCAAGCTTTCAAATTAAGCTCAACACGTACAGTTTCTCTCTGCGAACATAAAGCAGAAGAGACAAACCCAAATTTCCACATGGGGACGTATCTGTCTGAGCCGTAATGAAATGAGTGGGGCCGGTTTTCCCAGCAGCACTTGAGCAAGAAGATCAACTTAGTGCCAAAATAAGCTAATGCATAAAGATGATGATACTGCTGAGACGCTTCTGCTTAATTGGGCCTTGAGATGTCGTACACTTTCAAAACAAGGAGCCTTCAGGCACAATCCACTTGAAGCCCAAATCGTTTGATTATTTCAGTTTCTCTTTACTGGAATTTTTGAAAAGTATGTGAATTTAATTAAGGTAAAACAAAAAATTACTTTGAATACTGTTCAAACCTGTTTCTGAAAACTTTGTATACACTTGAATAGTGAGGAGTTCAAATTGATCAAATTAATCAGCATTATGTTTGTATCTCAGCAGAATGGCAATAAAATACTGCTGGCAAATAGTGTTTACCAGCAGTATCCATGTAAGCACTCATCAAACTTTTTTAAGAAACACACGTGAAATGGATTTTGCAGTTACAAGGCACAATCACAAGTGTAGGGGAAGCTCTCAGCATGATGAAGTATGCAAAGATGTATGCTTAGACAGTGATTTGTCACTGATTTGTTTGTCCACACCCGTGCTAGGAAATTAGCCAAAAGTGATTACAAACAAACTTAATGGCAGCTTAATGTGTGTTGTTTGCAGTGGTCTAATCAGTCGCAGTGGGGGAAACATCCTCCTTCCAAATTTTCTGTGTGATGACTTCAAAACAGAATGATAAAAGTGCATATGGATCTGCTCTAAACCGACTTATGCCACCTCTTTCAGTCGTATTCATAAGTTTTAGAGGAATAAATGTTCAAAATTTCCATAAATACATGAGTATTCATCATTGCTAACAGCTCCATTGGTATGAGTATCTAGTATTCATTTCCAGTGTTGTTTGTTTGTTTTTTACTG